>OZ024913.1:47055969-47230969 GCA_964017125.1 Flabesymbios commensalis | reverse complement strand
TACACAGGCCATTTTGAATTCCTACAGTACTTGTCGGGTGTTAATTTAACTTTTATTTATTCTCAACACTCAAAAATGTATTTTTCTGTTCCCAGTTGCTTCATTCATTCATTCATTCATTCATGCATTCATTCATTCATTCATTCATTCATTCATTCATTCATTCATTCATTTATTCATATATCATTCATTCATTCATTCATTCATTCAATCATTCATTCATTCATTCATTCATTCATTCATTCATTCATTCATTCATTCATTCATTCATTCATTCATTCATTCATTCATTCATTCATTACTTGTGTTGCTCATCAGGCTAATGATTAAGCGACATAAAAAATGCACACACACTGTTAATGCTGTTAATATAGCTCAATTCAGTCATTGAAGATACAAACAAACAAACAAATATCACACAATTATTTTGATATGTGAGGGAAATATAAAATAAATTGACGCTTGAAGTGTTAATTGTGAAACAATAGTCCTCAGTATTTATGACTTTACTGATCAATGTCTTTGATGCCTGTCGTATAGTCACTCTCAAATAAAATCTTGCAAAGAATATAAATATCTGACATATTGTTTTATTCAATATTACTGATGTTATACTCATAGATGCTGGAGTGAAGCTGTTTCATTCGAAATTTATGAAAAAATAATTTTAAAATACGCAAATTGTAGTAGGCCTACTATATTATGGAGGTCTTAGAAATGAAATAAAATTATTCTATCGAATACCACTGTATCATGTAAATGGGAAGACAAAGAAAGATTACATCCAGAAAACACTAGACATTGATCCAATGTGATGGGCCGACGTCGCAGACGGCGGGCCAACAATAAATCGACATTGTGCCAACATATCTTGTTTTCTGAATGATAGCGAAGACGAAATAAAATTTAAAATATCGTTCCCATTACAAACCCGATCATCCAAAACAGCATTTTGCACTCCAAGACAAATGTGAGAATATATATAACATTCACCACATAAAGCCAGGCGGTATCATAGTAAATCGGTTTGGATATTGCTCTACGGGTGGCTGTCTGAATATCACCGCCGTTTGTGGCGTTAATCACAGTGGCTTGATCCTCATTTCTCACACAGGTTTTCGTTATTTCATCCCGACAGGCTGGGTATGAGCCGGACTTGTAGAATTCTTCTAAAAGTTTTTCTTTGTGCGACCAGCGCTGACAAAGCCATGAGGTGAGCTCCTCTTCTTCGGTGGGTATGTCATCCACGGACCACAGACGATAATACAACACAGTTTTAAACGGAGACCTATCTGCGAAGATTAGCGATTTGGGAGACAGGGGCTCTCCATCAGCGTATCCTATGGTGACGTCAACGACCCACTTCAGTTTTCTCTGAGGCGGGCATTCTACAAAGACAAAATCATTAATTATACTGACACTTAGTGATCTATTATGATCGTTAATTGTTATTAGGTTGTTATTAAAGGAATTATGAGGCCCTACAGACAATTTTGTAATTTTAATAATGTACAGAAAGTAGTTCGCTTTCTTTCAGGATGCAGATACTAACCAGTGCTAACGTCACTCTATTACCACCACAAACATGTAATATAAAGTTAATCGTCATATTGGAATTAAAGCATCGTAAATGTCACTTCATAAAGTGGCACCTACTTAGATATCATGATATGAGTTCGCTGTGATCTCAGCTATCACCATTTTCCATGATGCCACATTAAAATACCGCATTATGACTTTAAATTGACGTCACCGTCATAATATCATAAAAAATCATTACACGTCAACAAGATATCACAGTATAATATCAATGTGTGACATCTCTGTGACGTATATGAGGGGGTTACAAAATGATAGCATTGTGATATCACCCAGTTAACAATTAATTATTTGATATCACAGTGATGTAATTGTCATATCAAATTATCACCTGGGGCGCCAAATGTGTCCAATATAATCTTGGTCGCTCCAGCACGTGGATAAGTGACGTTTTTGAACCCAGGAAGGTCATTTTTCTTGGCATATCTGAATAAAAAATAGAGTGCATAATCTATAAAATAAATTAATTTACAAGTATCAAAGATGCTATCCGTGTTTTGACGTCATCCGTATATCGCATGAGCATATGGATGAATGCCTTAAACCTCATAAAGACATATCGAAATGACTCTTGTTTTGTATTATTATAGCCCATAGGAAACTTAGATATAGTATGCGGCGACAATTTAAAGTAAATAAATAAACGTAGTGTCATAATTACCGATAGAAATTGTAGATATCGTAGGCGGCCTACAAGCTGCTGACGATCAAACTATAGGCATCCTATTGGCCCAACATTACACATAAGAATCTTAGATATCGTAGGCGGCATACAGACAGCTGACGATCAAACCATACACATTTGATAGGCATAACCATCCTCTCCGCAGGTATCCTAGATATCGTAGGCGTGCTGCATTGCAGCCGCCGTCAATCAACACATTTTTTGAACACCGACCCATCTCTAAAATCATGTCTCCTTTTTTTAATATTCACTCTTTTCATAACAGCAGTGTCATTTATACATAAGGACGATGAAGTGGCCTCCTATGGCCCAACAATATTTGAAACAAATTGTCACCAACCTCCATCATTAACAAACATCATGTATTCTAATTTGGTCAAAGCAAAATTACCTCTTCTAAATGTATGTTTCAATCGGAAATTACTTTTAAATTGGCTATCTTACTTCTACTGGCAGGAGATGTCAGCCTAAATCCGGATCCCTCCGGCTCAAATGAAAGAATCAAAATTGCAACAATGAATGTTCGATCTATCAAACCTAAAACTGCCCCCTTCTCCGAATATGTAACATCTAAAAATTTGGACATTGTGGCAGTGACAGAAACATGGTTAAAACATGATGAAACGAAATCAACGATAGCTGTTATCTCACCTCCTGGCTATTCGTTTTTTTTCACGAGCCTCGCGCAGATCAGCGGGCAGGAGGAGGTGTAGGCATACTAGTGTCTGACCAATTAAAAACTGACATTCATCCTCTGCAATCATTTAAAACGTTCGAAGCGATCTCTGCACGTATCGGAAACAATTCGTTCAGTGGTTTCGTTGTCTGCCTGTATAGGCTTCAAAACGGTACATGTCAATTTTTTTATGAATTTCAAGATCTACTGGGGAACATAATTTTACTGCACGATAATTTGTATATATTGGGAGATTTCAACTTACATCTAGATAACTCAAATGGAAACAGCAACAAATGCAATGAAATCCTCACATGTTTCGATCTGAAGCAGCATGTTAATTTTCCAACTCATGTTCATGGTCATTGGCTAGATCTGCTAATCACCAAACACATTTCTAATTCTATCAAATCAGTTTTTTCGGCAGCAGGTATCTCGGACCATCTTGCGGTCATATCAGAAATTGACTGTTGTAAGACGAAATGGAACAAAGAAAAAATATCGTTTCGAAAAATAAACAAAATTGATTATGAATCGTTTCATTCAGATATTTTCAGTCCGGATCTAATAAATAAACCAGAGAAAGATCTCTCGGCACTATGTGAACAGTATGATTCTGTTCTTAGCTCTATATTAGACAAACACGTTCCTGTAAGTACAGAAAACCACCAACTCCATGGATGACTCCGGAAATAATGAATGCTAAAACCATTCGCCACAATCTCGAACGAACATGGCGCAGATCTCGCACACATCTAGATCGTTCTCGTTACAAACGGCAATGCCACCTGTGTAATAGAATGATGACAAAAGCTAAATCGAAATATTTAGCTGATGTTATCGCAGAAAATTCGAACAATCCCCGTCGCCTTTGGAATTCAATAAATAACATTCTGCATAGAATTCCACCTCCTGCTCTGCCAGAATTCACATCAGTAAAATCACTTTGTGATCATTTCTCTAGGTATTTTGTGGATAAAATTGAAACTATCCGTTCCAAATTTCCGGATAAAGTACAGAATATTCCACAAGTGCAAAAAACAGAAATTAGATCTAAAATGAACGTTTTTGAACGTGCGTCAGAAGATGAAATTAAAAAACTTATTTTGAGCTCATCGTCAAAATCATGTGATCTGGATCCCATTCCTACAAGCGTGTTGAAAAATTGTCTTGACATATTAATAACTCCCATCACTGACATAATTAACATTTCAATGGAAACCAGTACATTTCCACAAAATTTCAAAGAAGCTCATGTAAGACCACTACTGAAAAAAAACATCTCTTCCTAAAAACGAGCTAAAAAATTACAGGCCTGTATCCAACTTAAGTTTCATTTCCATTCGTAGCCATTAGTTTGCCAGCTCAAATAAAAAATAACTATCTATGTAATCCATTACAATCGGCCTACAGGAAACATCATTCTACAAAATCGGCTCTACTGAAAGTACATAACGATATCAGTATTAGTATGGACAAGGGTGAAGTTACGGCTTTAACCTTGCTTGACTTGTCGGCCGCTTTCGACACCATTGACCATGCTACATTAACAGACAGACTTTTTGATTGATATGGAATATCTGGCCACGCTCAAATTTGGTTTTCGTTTTATTTGCAAAATAGGCACCAGTCCGTAAAAATTAAAGCAATTTTTCAGATAAAGTCACACTCTCATATGGAGTTCCACAGGGCTCTGTGCTAGGACCAGTGCTTTATACTTTACACACTACACCACTCAGCGCTATTATCTCTAGTTTTGACATAAACCACCATCTTTATGCCGATGATATACAAATTTACATGTCTCTTATCAGTTTAAAACGCTAAGGAATCTCTTGAGAAGTTGCAACATTGTTTAATGGGTGTGTCGGCCTGGATGACAGGATCTAAGCTGAAGCTTAATCCTAGCAAGACAGAATTTCTTCTTATTGGGACCAAACTTCAGCGAGAAAAATTATTGAATAATTTCCCATGCTTACTGCTAGGTCAAGACACAAATCCATCTACATCAGCTAAAAATCTTGGTGTACTATTCGACAGTAGCCTGAATTTCCGAAAACACATATCCCAAACATGTAGGGCATGCTTCTATCATATCCGTGACCTGCGTCGAATTCGAAAAAGTCTGTCCTTAGATCTTGGCAAGCAAATTTCAGTGGCACTCGTCAGTAGTAAGTTAGATTATTGTAATTCACTTTTTCACAATATGCCAGAAAAGGATATCGCTAGATTACAGCGCCTTCAAAACTGCCTTGCAAGAGTGGTAACCAACGCCCCACGATTTAGTCGTTCCGTTCCAAATCTAAAAGATTACATTGGCTTCCTGTCACATTCATTTTAAAATATGCGCGATAACTTTCCGAACCCTAAAAGAAAACCAACCTGCATATCTGGCTGATTTACTTGTTCGGCCGAAATGCTCAAAATATCTACGCTCCACTAATTCAAATGGATTTGTTGTTCCTCGTATAAAGATCAAGACTGGGTCAAGAGCTTTCTCTATATCTGGTCCAGCCTTATGGAACGCCCTGCCTGTGCCAATACGTAATGCCAAAACAATCTTAACATTCCGGAAATTACTTAAATCTCACCTATTTGACCTGGCTTTCCCACCCTAGTCCCTCAGCAGCCCGGCTCCCTGTTGACGAACCTACTTTGGCCTCGATTATTTCACATGATCACGCTAAGGATTTGTGCGCCTCTGAGCTCGGTCCGCTGAGGATATAGGCGCTATAGAAGTTGTATTGATTGATTGATTGATTATGTGGGCGATTTATATTATTGATAACCATTGATTGCCTACAAAACATATATGACAGCTCACGGACGATTCCATAACTTTATTTTATGGTTTAAGCTAGTGTGGTACTCAGACCTTGCCGTTAATAAAAGTACATTACACAAGCTGTAAACTGATCCATTTAAACAGTTAAAGGTGTACATGTTGGGAGCTTACACCTCACTATCCAGAACGTCCAGGCAAACAGATAACAGGCTTAGTTAATGAATCAGTTAAAAAATGTAAATGTTATTGTTTTTTTGTGTGATATTTTCTTCGGTGGGATGGTCTTGAATTTAAGCATTCATGTAGCCACTGACCTGTCACTGGCGTCCTTACAATTGCTCAGAAACCCTCCCTCAGGATATACGATCATGCCCTTCTTATTTGGTAGAGAGATGAAATTTGTTTTCAAGTGTACCTTTAGTTGTTGAAGGGTTTTATCTCTCCCAGCCCTGCCCTGTAACAACATGAAAAATAAAACTAGACATTATGAGAGGCGATCAATTACTATTCTGTTGTGTAAAGCCAAACAACAGTTTCTACGCTTTCCTGAATCCAGAGGGTCTCTTGTGCTATTCGGAAAATGCCGTAGTTGTATTATCTCTGGTTATGATGCGGGAAGCATATGCATATAATGATAAACTATTTAACTTTATTTTATGTATTTCCGATGCATATTTCAAATATCCACTAATACCCTGTGTTTGTTCAAGTATATGATCATGGTAGATTTTAATTTTACATGTCATGGCGATTTTCCTGTGATTTTACAGAACTAAACCTGCTGTATATGTACCAAGTATCCTTGCATGTACATAAATTTGTTATACTGTTCATTTTTAATGATGCATACATGTACGTCCACATAGCCTTTCCGTCATCAATAAATAAGCCCTATCTATCTAATTAATTATATAATAAAACCTGAATATTTAACAGACATAAATTACTCACAAGCGAGGACAAACGCCACCTGGCGACCTTTGCCAAACAGGTCATCTCTGTCTTCGTGATCTTTGTTAGCAGTTTGTGTTTAGTATATCAATACATTAAGTGTACTCCACATTAATTCACGGCTCGGCCTATATCCCACCTAGATACACAATTTTAGTATTTAGTGATTTTGTACCCTTTTAAAAACTTGTGCAGAAGATGTTTTTAATATGCAAAGCTCTCAAAATCTAACCCCCCAGATATACCCCATTTTCAGCAGCTATATAATAGTGCAAAGTATTTTGATTGTCGCCATCACAGAATATGCACCTTCTGCCAGAAATATGCGAGGTTTGCTCATGTTGATGGTTCTTATCTTCTTTGGCTCCTAGTGGTCTATCTACTCCTCTGCCACAGATTATTATCTCTTTTTTCCAAGAATATGCAAATCTTGATGGTTCTTGTCATTATAGTCAACGGCTCCCAGAATCTATACCTGTGTCTCAGATTATACGCGTCGCATATAGTTATGGAAAGGAGTAGTATATTCTGGGAGGGCGGGTATATCTGGAGCGTTGCTGAAAGTTACAAGTGGAAAGGGGGAGTGTATTCTGGGAAGGAGGAGTAGATTCTGGGAGCGTCATATAATTGTTGAAAGTGAGTATATTTGTAGAGGGAGGGTAGATAATCTCAAAAAAGGGGGGTATATCATGGGCGGAAGCGATATATTATGGGAGTCACCGTAATCTACCCCGGAGGAGTGAACTTTAATATCTACCTCAGGGTAGATTATGATGCTTCCACAATCTGCCCGAGTATATTCTGGGAGGGCGATATATTTCCAGACTTCACACCGGGTCAATGAGGAGTTGGAATTCCCTTGGGAATTCCTTATAAAAAATCCACACCAGTCTTGTCAACATATCTGAACTCACCTGTGAAATAAAGAAGTCCTGTCGAAATTGGCAGGATACACCGATATGGGTCCACTTGAACAACTTGAGGATCATCCACATGATCCCCAATCGGATTTTCCCCTTGTCCAGTGTGGCTGACGTCATCACTAAAATGTCCAGTGGTGTCTGGTGATTCACCAAAAACAGTGTCACGTCATCTGTGCACTTTGTGATATCATCCCCTGCCTCTGAAACTGTAAAATTGTTTCATTTATCTTAGTTATCATGGTTATTGTATGTGCAATAGTTATTTATACAAAAGGTTCCTGTTGAAGAACGATTTATTGTTTTACTGAAGCATATTTAGAGGTCATTCCAGACAATTCTCTAAGCTTGCTGCCATAACAAAATCGTTTTAGAGGCGAATAAGTAAATGTTACTTTAAATCGCTTTCTATACTTTGTGGCAACCCAAAAAACACAAGATATTGACCTAATGTTGATTTACGGTTGGACCACCGTCCGCGACGCTGGCCCAGCATTAAAGCAACATAGCATTAATGTCTCGGGTTTGTTGGGACTATGGTCAAAGAGTCCAGTGGTAAAGACGATACATATATTTACCTGATACTACTCAGAATATGGACAGAAAACACATATGAGCAGAAAACTACAAAAAACCTCTCAGTATATGGACTGCCACACATTCAGGATATGGCCAGTCAACCACTCGGGATATTGACAGACAACTATTCAGGAGATGGACAGACAACCACTTAGGACATGAACAGAGAATATAGATAGACAGCCACTCAGGACACACCACTTAGGATATGGGCAGACAACCACTTGAGATATAGACAGACAACCATTCAGTATATTGGCAAATAACCACATAAGTCAGAATAACCACATAAGAGGCCTATGTACCCACACATAACCACATAAGATCCCTAATGTCGGACGGACAGATGTATGGATTGGAGGACGGACGGACAGATATGTGGACGGATGGACATGATGGGTTCGACAATAGACTTCAGGCGAATTGGTTGAAGGTAAAACATGATTGAATAGAATAATGTCAGATATCATTCTTAATATGATAAACACGAGCCAAATGTTGCATAAACATTGGTTCACCGTCTATGACGCTGGCCAAACATTGATCCAGCATTGGGTCGGTGCCTTGTGTTTTCTGGGTTAACTCAGTTTTTACATACCTGTGTACCCGGCTGAGAGCATACCACTGCTAAGACAGGCGTTCCCCCAGTGGCTGATCCAGCCCTCCATCTTGTAGTACAATTCCCTGGAGTACAGCCGCACTGGGAAAAGCAGAAGCATGTTGAACAAAAAACCTATGATAACGTACAGGTTAAGGGAGAGAACCCACACCGCTCGCAGCACAGTCCAGGCGCTCCATTGTATATGACGTTGCTCAGATGGAATTTGGGGACTGTCAGAGTTCTGTCCTCCAGGACTTGTTTGCACATGTTCTTCACTCAATTCCATGCTCACTCGTTGACTTAGTTGTGGTTACTTTCTATATCAGGTTTGAAGCTTACTTTTTCCATTTGAAGGGCCTGGCCAGCTTTTGACTATTATTAGCCTTCCAACTGCTTGTTATCTAACTGTACACTATGCTGTTCAGTTAAAAAATCCACAGGCTGAAAACCACTCTGTAACAATAAACAGACTCACATAATACAAATTAGTAATAACGAGGTCTGTAAATCAATATAAATTTAGCAATAATGATGTGAAATGAAGCACAAATCATGCTGAACAGCAGGTTCAGTTTTCAAACTTGTGGGTATTTTTCAGTCATTTGGAGTCTGATTTTATAAAAGAATTTATATGTTACCATTAACGTGATTGCCTAGAGAGGAAAACAAGGATATTAATCTGAAAGACCCACGCAGGATCAACGGGTTCGAGCCCGGTGTAACCGCCCAGATTAATCCCCTGACTGGACTATACCCGGGTATAATCTGGACTATACCCCAGGGTATACTCTGGGAGCTCCCAGAGCGTACCCCACAAGCCCAGACTATACCCCAACAGATTAGGGTGGGGTATAATCTGGGCGATGGGGGTATACTCTGGGAGATATCACATATGACTTACAAATTAGCGATATAATATCTGATCGTAATCTGGCATAATTCATGTCTCATGTAGCATATTAACCGTTCGAGGACTAGATATCTTAAATGGTAACCTTCTCATGGCTAGAGTATAACATGTCTCAGGTATTAACCTTCTGGTAGCTAGAGCATCACAATGGCTCATTGATTACCCTTCTGACGGCTAGACTTTCATATGTCTCTTATAATAACCTTTTGATAGCTAGAAGTCTCATTTATTATCCCCCCTGGAGGCTACAGTATCACATGTCTTACATGTCTGGCTACACTAGCTAGCTATTTTGTGTGCCCATATGATTTGGCGCGCACCGAATAATTTAAAGAATTAATAATAAAGTGTACACTGAAAGCATCTAATTGGTTCGCAAATAGGTGAATGCATGAGACTAGTGATACTCTAGCCAACAGAAGCTTAAGATGGGCGACATAATTTTAAGAGTCTATAGCCCTATAAAGTTGATACATGAGGCAAGTGATGCTCTAGCCACCAGAATGTTACTACATAAGCTAAGTGATACTCTAGCCATCAGAAGGCTAACATAGAAGTCTTAATATAGTGTAATCCCCAAAGGGTTAATACATGAGACATGTAGTACTCTAACCATCAGAAGATTAATATAGAAGGCATGTGATAGTCGAGCCCTCAGAGGATTAAAACACTGGACACATAATACTCTAGCCTCCAGAGGGTGAATGTTTGGGATAGGTGACACTCCAGCAATCAGAAAGTTAAAATCAGAGACATTTGACAGTCTAGCCCCCAGACGATTAATAGACGAGATATGTGATACTCTAGACATAGGCCCTATGGTAGTCTAGCACCCAGACTCGTCCAGAGGGTTAATACTTTACACATGCGATACTCTAACCACCAAAAGGTTATATAATGATAGTTAATACGTGAGACACTTGATTCGCTAGCCCCAAGGGGTTAAAGAAAAGAGACATATAATGAAATCTGTGATAATCCAGCCGCCAGAATATTGATGCATGAGGCATGTGCTACACCAGCCTCCAGAAGGTTAACATAGGAAACATGCGGTACTCTAGCCCCTAGAGAGTTAGTAAACGATGAAACATAAGATAATCTAGCCTCCGAAGGGTTAAAACATGAGAGATAACTTTTCAATATTAAATTTATAATAGTTTGTAATCATATTATCTCCCAGAGTATACCCCTATCTCCCAGACTTTACCCCACTCTGAATCTGATGGGGTATAGTCTGAGCATGTGGGGTATACCCTAGGAGTTCCCAGAATATACCCTGGGATATAGTCTGGGAGCTTCCAGACTATACCCCAGGGTATATTCCAGATTATACCCGGGTATAGTCCAGAATATACCCGGGTATACTTCAGTGGGGGGGGGGAGGGGGGGTAATCTGGGCGGTTACACCGGGACGCTGTGTGACTGGGCAATAAGGCGCTCTATCAATACCCCACGTTCCCTCTCTCTCCACCAATGCAGTAGGCCTACAGCTGTTTGGAAAATGTGGTGTTCATATTGTCATAAAAATCCAGACTTTCACACGCGGGTGCCTTTTTATATCATGAATCAGATAAGAGGAACACTCTGATCGATTCGACCAGTAAAATCTCCTAACATATTTTAAAATGGCCGCAAAATTAAACTAAATCGGGTTTGTTTACGTTGTATCGAGTCTCGTTTCTCGCATTCTGTGATTTAATTTGCTTCTGCTGTATGTCTCCAATAACATGTATAACATGTATAATAAAAAAATGTTTCTCAATGTCTTTGTATATACTACTGATGATTATATTATTAAATTATATATACATGATCGCACACTACTTAAATGAAGCCAAAAAGTTATGTAACTTAGCATCCCCGATAATTATTATAGGTTTAAAGTGGTTGGTATATACTGGACAACCCATCAAGTTAAATTTTCCAAAATGGTCAGACAAAAAGGTAGAGAAAGCGATACCTTGCGAATTGTTTGCTGGATCGCATTCATAATTAGATATATGACAGATGACTAGCAATTAAAATAGTAATAGTTCATTGAAAAGACATGGGCGACATCAATCATCTACCAATGGCACGGTGATGGGGTGGGTAATTGTGTTTTACTCGAAATTATTGTTGTAGTCTTCTAATGTTTGAAAAGATTGGCACGTTTTTGTTTGGTATTGCTGAAATGCTGAAATGGTTGAAGTAAGGCTCCAGATAAGGTGCGTTATATTTTTGTATTGATTAGATGGATAGGTTATCAATAGCACAGCTGTTAAAATTCTGTTATTTCTTCGAGACTGAAGAAATCTATCTGAAGCAGCCCTCCTTCAACATATATGCATCAAAAGTGGATTATATGTCGCAAGGCATTAATGCTGATCTTATTCCTTATCCATGTATGACTGAAATGGCGAAACTCTGGCGATAAAAGAATGTAATGACTCTTCAGAGGTAGGAACCTACATACAACTGCCCACCAAACTATATTCTCATAAATAGAAGAAGTAATGTCCGAGGTACCACAAATGCACTTATAATATCATAGGCATGTGCATGATCAGCCTAGGGCACTGCCCTCCAGACACAGTCTTGTATAGTCTTGTGTATAGGATAAAGCCCGAGGAGCTCTACATTCTTAGCTGTGGAAAAGGCCAAGGCCGGTGGCCGTAGCTTTTCCGGAGCTAAGAATGTAGAGCTCCGAGGATTTTAACTGACTTAAAACACATCCGACCATAATAGGAATACCTCATTATTAAAAGTTCGGTCACACCTGACTGATTATAGCACCATATGCCTACCATGATAATTGGTCTGCACTTGATCAACAATAACTCTCCATTCCCGGCTTAGAATGTAGAGGTCGGACAAAGAAAATAATTTTTAATACGAGTTGACGTGGATCCGAATGCAAGAGTAAGCCGAGTGAGGACGAACCCGCGTGCTCCAACAGGCACACTGCTATATTCCAGGGCCCCCACCCCCAGGGCCCCCACCCCACATAATAATATTTTTTGGTACGATTTTTACAGTGACAGGTACTTAAATGTTTCAGACTACAGTATATTCATTCGACCTCTCACCTATATATACACGTTAATGTTTTCCTTGAACTCCTATTTCTGTATATCCATCGAAAACGCTTTTAATAAGCCAATATTCAGACAAGAATTTATTATCATTTTGCCCTCTTCATTGTATTGAAAACAGTCAATACCCTGACACATTGGAAAATGTACTACACGTACCAGAGTGATAACACATCGACAAGACAAAATAACCTATTTTTGATAAGGCTTTGATAATTATTAACAGCAGTAGGACGACAACCGTTTTGTATGCGTTCTGTGTTAGATAACTTATACAGCATAACCCTTCTCTTGCTACACATGTATTATAGATGTTGTCAAGGAGGCCTGAAGCCATATGAATACATAATAAATTGATAAAATATTATGAATAATAATTTCTTTAGCCTGAACTTGTAACGAGCTACCATCTAAAGATCAATTAAACCTGCCCTTAAGGCACCATATTGGTCTCAAGCAATATATCAGCGTACTCCTATCGGTCCACACAATGGGAGAAGTTTTGATTTTTTAATCAAGATATGAGATACACTCCACTAATGTCTCACCAAGGAATCTATCCCTATAATAGATGGCTTCTCAGTAAGCACAAAAAAATTGTATAACATGTGTACAACGTCGACCCAACGTCTTCGACGTTTATCCAACATTGTGCAAATTTTATACAAATGCTTTGTGTATACTGGGTTGGTGTCACTAAGCGATAACAATACTAAATGACGACTCAGCAGGACAGAGGTTTAATAAGGAGGTTACAGTGGCTAATTATTCGTGCAGCATTAACCACGACTGATAAAGATGAACAAGGAGAGACCAAGGTGTACATCCATGCACACTGTTGCATGTGGCTACCAACAAGGTTATTTGTATATACCGATTCGTATTGTAAATTATATAGGACGTATACCAAATTATCGATCCGATGGCATGCACGTGGGGTAGTTTCTATTTAACCTTTTGTAGTCATCTTGTTGTTTCTCACGCTGTAAGCCTGATAAGCATAGGCCCATCACCAGACATGATTCATTTATTCAGGTTTCATTTATGTCAGTTGTTAATGTCACTTTACTACACTCTGGAAGTTCATGTATCGTCATGATCATCTGATATTGACATGTCTTGACAGTTGCGACAAACACAATTTTCATTTTGAATTTAAGGAACCGATTGAGTCTTCAATTTCTTTCATAGACCAAGTAGAGGGAGAGAATGGATCGAACACTAAATAAGTATAGTCTTAGTGAGTGGAATAAGGAATGAATATAAAAATAATTATTCACCTTTGAGCCAGAATTACATTATGTGGACACTGATTACCACGATTATTCTTCGGCATTTTGAAATGTATAGGTACTCAACCGTGGTAATGGCGTATAACCGTTATATATGTAACCGTTATCCGGCTTTAAAATTACAACGATGCACAAAGGGGGCCTTTTGTGGGCCTCCATATCTGCGCCTTGGAGTTTAAGCTCCTTGCTTGTACACTCATGTGGGTGTCCAACAACCAACAAGGTATTATGTATTGTGATGTGTAACGTAAGTTTTCCAAAAAAATTTGTTGTATAATTATGTTTAGCCCCTTACAGTTTTCGCTACATGCAATAGCAGGTCTGACATAGAACATATCAGCCCTGTGTCCTTCTAATAGCGTAAGGGCCTACTATTTGCCACCTTTACCGCATGTCTCCGTATATAGGCGCATGTACCTATAAGTGAAAATCGCATTTTTGACACTCGTAACCTTAGTGGGTGAATTAAAAAATAATTCACATAGGCCTATGTAATTGGGCCATAATTATCATATTACGTCGACACCGATTAACATGATAAAGCTGCTTTGGCATAACATACTACATTGTCTATTAGGTGCGCAACCGTATAAGCCCACAATATGGACTACATAGTTATCATGTGATCCAGCATTCCCTGGGGTATTAGGTTTTGTGGACTGTGTCCAACTTTTGTAGCAAACACGCCATATTATGCGCCAATAATGCGTATATTGCGCATACTAAGACTAAACCATGAGCAATAGGCCTATATATGGACCCCTGATGTTCTCCATTAATGCTAAACAACAACTTGGCATACATCCGCGTAAACATGCTATATCATTCTGGCGTGACTACAGCAGGTATTATTCATGGAAATTGGCTCCGAACGTCTGAGATTTAACAATACGATTTGACATGGTCTCCATTCAACAGCGGCAATTCATTCTTTGTGAGTCTTTCTCACCCCTCTTTATTTTCAGCTAGTTGTGTATGTTGTGCAAAAATAGATCTGGGAGACTTGTATCGAATTCGGCCAACAGGACAGGGATTTTAACCATTAAAACGCTGATTTATTTTTTTATTAACCATGGAGACCAACGGATTTTTTTCAAATTTGAAATCGTCATAAATGTCTTAGTTAGCTCTTTCCGATTAATTTGAATACCTATGCTACGTGTCTACGACCATTATAAACATTGTTACTCTTACAGTGTGGGGATCGACTTTGACGTGTAAAGTCGATCCCCGCTCTGTAAGGGTTAAACTGATACAAAGTGAGGCTGACCAATCACAACCTATACGAATGATTTCTGGGCTTGTTAGGCCAGCGATTCAGGCTATATTTATTATTATACTTAATACTGCCAGACTACAGGGGTCGCTAACCTCTTGAGACTCGAGTGCTTCCCGGATATTAGTCGTTCAGATGTCGGAGTATTTTTATAAACAACATTGCCCTAATTTTCTCTGAAGTAACTATGTGTAACAACTTATAGGGATTCCCCTATTATGTTGTCATGGTTATATAGAGGATGATATAACCTCCTTGGTTATGCGGTGTAGTAAGCATGTCTTATGTATTCTTGAAGTAAATTGGATACGAAGTTTCAGGATGTGATATTCATGTAAGCACTACAGACTGCGTCATGAGTATTCTGATACACTATCGTCACTGTTAAAAGTCTATGATGCATACACATGTACACAATGTGCGACCAATGTTAGCCATATGAATTGCTAACTTATATCAAGGAAAAGAGAATCATCTGACTTTATTTTCCTTGCATATAGGCCTAATCTATGAATATAATTATACCGTGCCAAAGTGAAAAATATTTACTTACGGTACTTGAAAATTAAGCAGTTGATCATGTTCAAAATGATGATGGTTGTATTTGCACGACAATATAATGAAGCTCGGACACTAGCGAACTAACCTTATATACTTATATATAGAGGGCTAATATATACCAGTCATATACATCTGTATATTTTGTTTACAACAAAGACGATGCGGTCAAGCGGACCATATGGATGCACTTATGTCAATACTGGCGATATGTGATCGTCTACCATATTTTTTTATTAGGCTATAGGCCTACACTTTTACTCAATTTACATCCACGCCCTACCTTTTCCGTTCCTTACTGGATCTTGGTCGGGCAGGATATCCCTCTCTAGAAAACCACGAGCCCTCAAACAGGAGCTTGGCGTGGACTGCATGCAATTTGTACATGTACACCTCTTATACTTTATCCGCGCCATTACCCCGTCCATATCTTCATTGCTAGCTGTTACTATTATCGCATAATCAGCTTTCCATTTGCTGGACTAGATTAGCACCGCGAGGGCTACCTGTACTACAATAAAGCCGATGTACTGCTCTGTTCCACGGCATTAAACATTGAATCTGACGTTCGTAAAATCCATACCGTTTGCACCTTGCTGTGTTCAGTTGTTTAGTTTGTCGGCAAATCAACTGGTGCATTGTGGGCGTGATTGTCTTCGTTCTAATTTTGCCGATACGCATCTAACCTTGATGTTGTTGACAGAAATAATTACATGTCACCCCTGAAATTATATGATATGTTATTGTCTCAATGCTGGGTTGACGTCGCGAATGTCAGCCCACCATTGAACCAACATGGGGTGAACTTAGTGTGTTAGTTGGCGAGTATACCCCGTGGTTTAAAATAAACTACTATCTGGCCATATGGGTGGTTGACCAGTTGATATAGCTTATTTGCCCGTGTGGTCGCAACAGGTGAGATTTGAAACCATGCCTAACGATGCTATAATGCCGGACTAACGTCTTTATTGTAGGTCTAATTTAGAGTAATCTTAGTTCAACGACTGACGTATTCTTTCGGCGTAGACAATCCACGATTGTACAAATTGTAAGCATAATTATAGAGTGGAGTAGATTCATGTCTTCACTTAATGTTACCGTCTCCGACCCTGTCCCGATGCCCAAACATCAAGAGATGTTGACCCGATGCTGTTTTATTTCTGGGCCAGTGTCTTAGACGGTGGGCCAGCGTTAGGTCATAATTGGGCCAGTGTATCGTGCTAAAATCACACACTGGATCAACGCTTCGTACTTGTGTGTGTGGACCAAAGAAAATAGAACCTGATTCTATTTTCATTGGTTATGCAGACGGACAGACATACATACATGTATATATTTCATTGACATGATAAAAAATCATTACAGACTTATTTGTCATAAAAATGATATGTACATGTATATACAATATCGGTAATTTTCTAAAATAACATGACAATATACAAATGATCAAATGATCAATAATGGTATTAGTATTCTTGATGATATCACAAACCAAATTAAAAAAATTTAAAATTTCACTGCCATGATAAAACACTCGATATCTCGATAATATAAATGATTACTAATAAATAATAACAAATTAGATATCGTAACAAGAAAGGCACTCTGGAAAACGTAGAAACCTAAAATATATATAAATGCTTAATTATGTTATTGGAGTAAGTAGTAAAACAATGTTAACAATTATATGGTATTTCAAAAATCAGTCATGCATATACAATAAATGTGACAATCCGCGTAACAAGTAGGTCCGAGCCATGTGACCATGCAAACACACTGGTTATGTGCCCGGAGATTTATTTATATAATTAGCGAATGGTGCAAACTTCGTTGAGTGGTAACAATATCAATGACGCATAATAATTATACGTGACACTCACTCAATATCATGACAGCTTATTTTAAAATACTAGTCATTAATTCACACTATTTCAATCACGGCCTAGCTAGTACCACATAACTGGGAGTTGCAATAAAGAAAACGTCCCCGATCTCATAGAGAATAGCAGTTGACTTAGCATCTCTGAAACCCCCCATAAGGCCCCACCTCATAAAAAATTCGAGAGCAACAGCCATCCTGATAGGTGGTAACACCCTACGTCAGATCATGAAAACTTTATTTGATGAGATATTGTTTGTTTGATCGTTAGGTTTTTTTTTAACTTTTAATTCCTTCAAAGCAACCATAGATAACTTGAACTAGTGACTTCACCACTGCTATGTCGCTAGATGTCATAGTTAAAAGGAACATATCATTTTCCGGCCGACTATTATTAATTTTGGCTAATATTTCGCGTTCATTGTTCATAGCAATACAGACAAAAGAAGAATGTGTATTCCGTCGTCAATTTCGTTTCATTCACACATTGTATGTGCATAATCGCTGATTTATTGTTATTGGATTATTGTATCGTCTTATTTCTATACTTAAGTCATGTAGAACATGTAGATAGCCGGTCCCGATGGCTCATTCGTCGCCGACAAAATATAATTCTGTGTTTGTATTGCTTATTTTCAAATTTCTACACGCTTGTGTTTACAAGAAAACATAACTTTCGATTTTATATTGTATTAAATGAAAGTTTCTTTGACATCACCAGGTACTAATTTACTCAAGCTTTTTTTATATTATGTTGCTGCTAAATTTACATTTATATTTTGAAGTTTAAAATCGGATACGTTTGCAATCGCTTCATCGGCATATATGTATATATATATATTGCTAGATTCTCACGTCATTATAATATTATAAACAGTGATTAGGCATGTATATACAGTATTATGATAAACTGTGATTAAGGACTTAATATTGTGAAATCATGTCAAAATATTCATGTAAAATAAGAGTGAACGTGATTTGAAATGTTAATTTATTGTTATCCATTTGAGAAGTATTGTTCTATTAAATTTAACGCACAGTCTTGGATCATGTGATATTGACGTTTATTATAAACCTTTGTCACCGCTAAGCAGGACTGTAGTCGTTTTTATGTTTTTTTAATTTGTTTTATTGGTCGATTAAATCAATGAAATTGGGAACGAAATGGATCTTTAAACATCAACATTTGGAAATGTTTTGTCTCAAATTAAACAAATATGGGTGATTTTTCTCGCGATATCGAGACACAATTTCAAGTGGGAAAAATCTAATGTAGCGGGTTAACCTTTGTCATGCTGAATTGTCTGTTAATATTTTTTTAATTTTATTCCATTAGAGCTAAAGTAATTCTAAGTTCAAATGACGAAAAACATTTTTTTCATGAAATACAGACATCTCTTGGATTAATTTCAAAAAGTCATGTGTGAATTGAGATATGATCATCGATATTTGACTCTGGACCAGAACCGATATGCACGGAATATTTATTAAACGAATAATTCGCAATTTTATTTTTAAATGAATATATATTTTTTTCTTTCAATTCAATTACTGACTGCGTCAGCGCAATGCTTTTGAAAATACGTATCTTAAAATCCCACTATTATAATATAATATTATCTGCGAAGATCTATTTCCTAGATTCCAAACATGTCGATCGAGTGGATGTTCCATATTATATATATTGTATAAGCTATCTTGCCGCTTTATAAATAGTATTAATCCTCTGATAATGTTTTTTTTTTCATTCTTCAAGGTATTAATTGCATTTTTTTTTGCGATAAATGTGATGTGGGTAATGTGATTGTAAAATGTGATTTTTTTCTGATTTCAATTTTTGAATTTTTGCGCCCACAGAAAAATATGAAGTTCATCCATGGCGGCCATTTTGAATTTCAGTAAAACCTTAAAACAAATTTGAATAATTTCTGACTCTAAGTTTTTGAGTTTTTGCGCCCACAAAAAAAATTAAGTTGATCTGTGGCGGCCATTTTAAATTTTTGTAAAACCGTGAAAAAATCACCTGCACATCTCCATATCGTGGGGAATGTTATAGCTAAATTTGAATAATTTCTGACTTTGAGTTTATCAGTTTTTGCTCCCACAAAAAAATTGAAGGTGATCCGTGGCGGCCATTTTGAATTTCAACAAAACCCTTAAAAAATCACCTGCACATCTCCATATCGTAGGGAATGTGATTGTAAAATGTGAATAATTTCTGACTAATTTTTGCGCCCGCAAAAAAAATTGTGTTGACCTCTGGCGGCCATTTTAAATTTTAATAGCATCTTTAAAAAATCACATGCACATCCCCATGTTGCTAGGAATGTGATATTAAAATTTCAAAAAAAATGACCGAACTAATTTTTTGAGTTTTTGCGCTCACAAAAAAATTGAAGTTGATCCGTGGCGGCCATTTTGAACTTTAGTAAAAGATTGAAAAAATCACCTGCACATCTCCATATCGTGGGGAATGCCATAGTAAAATTTGAGCAATTTCTGACTTTAAGTTTTCAGAGTTTTTGCGCCCTCAAAAAATTTGAGTTGACCTCTGGCGGCCATTCCGAATTTTGGTAGCATCTTAAAAAATAACTTGCACATAACCATGTTGCTGGGAATGTGATGGTAGTAACAGTAAATATATAAAAACGGCTAAGTCTTATGCTAAAATATTAAACACTCGGTCCTCCATATTTCGCTGTCAGAAGAATGCAATAAAAACACAACATATTTAATGCTAAAATTTATACAGAACAATTTATCTTTTCTATTTCATTGTCAGAATAACGTAATTAAAAGGCGAACTTTCAATACTGAAATAATGAACACATCATCTTTGTAGTTCAAACTCTTTTTAAGACAGTAAGCTATTAGGCCTATGTGATGTCTTACTGTCAAAACACATATTGCGAAAATAAGGTGGCAAATGGTAGTTATTTTTCTACCACTAAGGATTGTAATGGGGCATATCATGTTTAAAATAGAACAATGTATTAATAAAATAGATGAGGATCACTCAAATTATAGTTAATGCTACTTTTTGTAAAAATAAAATACTTTTCAAATAACTAACAATTTTATCCTGGGGTTTTCATGTATGTCGGACATAGTGGTATTGTCAGAAGATATTTTCAACATCGTATTGTGGGTATAAAATCTAAGATGGCTGCCATTTGTTCAAGGTCAAACAATAAATTGATATCATTTTCAATATAATAGAGGCAAATTCGTGTTTGTTGTGTCTATCATGGGGTTTTCATGTATGCCGGACATTGTGGTGTTGTTGTAAAATATCTTAGATATTGCATTGTGAGTAAAAAATCCAATATGGCCGCCATTTGTTCAAGGTCAAGCAATAAATTGATATCATTTTTGACATAATAGACACAGATTCGTGTTTTTTGGTGTCTATCATGGGGTTTTTAGGTATGCCGGACATTGTGGAGTTGTCAGAAAAGATTTTAAACATTACATTGTGGGTAAAAAATCCAAGATGACCGCCATTTGTTCAAGGTCAAACAATAAAAGGACATCATTTTTCACAGAATAGATACAGATCCGTGATTTCAGTGTCCACCACGGTGTTATTCCCGGCTTCATGTTGTGATCAGGGAGTACTTTAAACATTGCATTGTGGGTAATGTGTTTAAGGTCAAACGTTAACCTGATATAATTTTCGATAGAATAGAAACAAGTTCATGATTTGTATGTCTAGCATAGGGTTGTTATACGCTTGATCTAGTGTCATTTTTAGAAATAATTTCCCACAATGTTTACATACCTAAAAAACAAATGTCGGTCATCATGGAAACAAAATGGCTGCTTGTTGGCCATCGAAGAGCAATAACTGTACAAAACATTGAGTTGAGATACATCGATGATTGTGGTGTCCACCATAGAGTTTTTAGTTCATTCCAACATTGTAGCGTTGTCATAAAACATTTTAGACCGTATGACTGATGACTATTAGAGAGACAAATATGGCTATAAATGGGTCATTGTGTCCATGATTATTGCTATAAAAATAGCGGGTTCGTCCCTCTTCTGGCATTCAAGTTTCAAAGAAACAAAGTGTAGTTCCTCGCTCACTTGTAAATATTTAATATTGTCGAGACTTCTGTGACCAAGAGACCGTGCTCGGCTTCAGACCACCGGCGCTCGAATTTCGAGTCCTGTGTCTGGATGGCAGTGTCATCTCATTCATCTCACCATTCTCAGGAGGTTCTCCTGGCCCAGTTTAGCATATAAAGTATGTGCACAAAGGTGGCCTACAACCCCATTCTTACATGCTTTTTGGGTCATGAACAAACAAGAAAATGTGCATGGTTCTTGAGAGTTTTTTCATGAAATGATGAGCTCCTTAAAGTTGATTTCAAACTTGATAATATATTTTGTGAAAGTAGTGAGCTGAAGGAGTCGTAGGACGCCGGAGAAGACCATGCCAAATCATGGAGCTACAGTCTTGAAATGTTGCAGATATTTGCACAGAGAATGATATGAATGTAAACAGTGATATTGTTAATTCTACAGATGAACACAAAGTGGACTTTGCATGGGCTATATCCAGAATCAGCACAACCAACTGCATTGCCGCTTCCAGATTACATACAATCAACTTTTCTCACGGCATTACAAACACCTTGACTGCTTCATTTGGACAAGATCATTATGGGAAGTGCCGTAACTTCGTGAACATGTTAACAGAAAAACATATGGGTTTCAGTTACAGTTACAATAATGTAAGAATGTCTAGAAAAAACTTCTTGAAACCAAGCCGCCTCCCACCAAATTTGAAAGTCATAGAAGAAAGATCTTCACAGTCTAACCGTCATTGTGTATTTGCTATCACAGAGGCTGATAACGCAAATTTTTGAAATCCCTCATAAAGTGTGGTCTGGCATATAATGACGATTTCATTTCAGAAAACATCCCCATATAGTGTGGGAGTTATGCATCTGATGATGTGTTTACATTATTTGAGGCAGACATCCCTTGCAAACCAAACAAAAGTTAACTTTGAGGGACAATTGACCGAGTGCGATGACATGCATTTTACAGGTCAGCATTTAGCGGACTTCATGGCAAAATCGGGTCATTTAAAAAAAAAATAAACATTCGAAAAGTGATTATAAGTGTCTTTTTCCGCAGGTTCTAGAGTTGGTTCTAGGACCAAGCGTCATGTTAAATTCGACAAGTACCTTGAGTTATCCATTAAAAGTGGGGAAAGGATAAGACGTGCAGGAGGAGTTGAATGGGTCGACTGAAATGAAATATTAGCTAAAATTCAAATGCCAAAGAAACCCGAAAAATTTTAGACATACCCATGCAGCTAACAAAACCAATTTGCAGCAACGTGGCTTCAGTCTGTTTCTTCAACACCAGTGTTCGCCCAGCAGGATGTTCTCCTGAGTGGATCCGTCACAGACGAAGCGATTGTGTCGGCACAATTTCTGTGTGCAGACGGGTTGTCTGTACCGCCTTCCATAAAGACTTTATAGCTAAATAAATTAGTTTGTAATAAGGAAGCAGATGTAATGATGTGTGACGGAAAGCGTCGTAAGTGCAAAAAAACACGGACTACAATGTGTTCTTGAAAGTCTCATCACATATTATAACAGTACTTATACATAATGTTATTTTCCCATCCCTGTTCGTGTAATTATCACAGCACTAAGTATGTACTTTTTTCTTTTTATTGCGGTGTGCGAAGTGACATACTGCCATAGCTCGTAAAATAGTTATTGAAGAAAGTTGTGTGCTGTATAATTATACAGCCATCAGACATAATAGTACTCACATGACTATATGTTATTTATTTGTCCTTCTTCATATTTTCCCACTATATCATAGCACAAAATATATGATTTTCCTCTATTTATTGCGGTGTGTGACGTAAAAGTCGCTAGCGAACTGTCATATCTCGTGAAATAGTTTTTGAGTGCTACATAATTATACAGACTACCACATTAAAGTAACATGATCGGAAGAAAAATTACCTAAGAGACTTACACAAAGATGAATGTGTTGACAACCTTAAGCTTCAGTATTGTCGCTATGATTAGCGTCATGCAACAATCGAACAATTCAATCTCAACTGAATGTTTGTATTTTCTAATCTACTTGTGACGGTGGGTGACATGAAAGTCGCTACCGGAAACGGAAACTTTCTTCGTGTTACTTTTGTTTGTTAGTTTATATTTACTTTATTACTGTAATTATTACTTATTATTACCTCGGCTGAATGTAAGCTTCATTAATACCAATGAAATCAGTTGCGGGCAGTTCAAACGCGGATAGGAAAATAAAGTTGTAACCATGGTAACAGTTAGGCTACATACATTATTCTGATACACAAAACAACGTTAAACAAGTGGTGTAGTTCAATAATTTTCACCGGTACTTAATTTTTATCTCATCTCATGAGCCTATTAAGTTTATTTCCCTGAGTTTGTGTCCTATTTTGGGGAAAGAGGGTTGTTGTGTGTGGGAAACGGTTGACATTTCTGTACACCAGTCCTTATCAGCATGTCGAATATGTCAGACAGTTGCGTTTTTAAAAAGTGTTAATAAAAAATAATATTCACGATTATATTTGTGATTAGAGCTTAAAGGGTTTTGGTTGGGATCATGTTGGCCCAGCGTCGCAGACGGTGGCCCAACATTGCATCTGCATTGGGCCATTCGGTATCGTGTTATCTGGGAAGTGGCCTTTTTGGCGCCGGGGTAAGAAAGTGTCACCCGCATTGCTATACGGTAGTCCCAGCAAACACGGGACAATCACCCAATGTTATTTCAATGCTGGGCCAGCGTCGAAGGCTTCAACATTGAAACAGCATTGGGTGAATGGCATGTGTTTGCTGATGTGCTTGCGCAAAGTATAGGCCTACAGCAGACTCAGTGTTGGATTAGTGTCGGGCCAGCATCGTAGACGATTTACCGTCATTGAAACAGCGATGGGCTGCGACGCTGGCCCAACATTGAACCGGAATTGGGCTGGTAGGCCTACATCGTGTGTACGTGTGTAGATACATGCGGCAGCCCGATTCACTGGCAATACAAGTATTGAATAGGTGTTGGCCAGCACCGGCGATGGTGGTGGAAGGAATACACGTTGAAGATATATTTTAACTTGTTTCCTTGGTTCTTTCCTTGATTATTTCCTGGGAATTTAGGATTCTGGCCAATGAGTTAGACCAATACAGTTTATACACTACAAAATAGTAAGCCGAATTTTTTTCTATAGCACTCAAACAGGCTAAAGCCGGGCCTCGGAGTTCGGGAACTCCTGTTCTAGCTTTTATCATGTAATTGTTTCACTGTTACGCTTGTTACAAAAGATTTACACCATGCATCATGTGCATACGACGTATTTTATTATGTCCAGAATTATGTCCAATAATATTGTTTGACCTTGGAAAATGTCGGCCATCTTGGATTTCACCAACAGTGCAATGTTTAAGGTAATTTCTAACCCCACCACTAGATCGGGCATACCTGAAAACCCTATAGCAGACACCAAAATCGTGAACGTGCTCCTATTCTGTCGAAAAACATACCAATTTATTGTTCGACTTTGGGCAAATGGCAGCCATCTTGCATTTTTCACTCACAATGCAATGTCTAAAATATTTTCTGACAACACCACTATATCGGGCATACCTGCAAAACCCCATGATAGACACCTAAAATATGAATCTACCTCTATTGTTTCGAAAATGATATGATTCACTATTTGACCTTGGGCAAAAGGCGGCCATCTTGGATTTTACCCACAATGCAACTTCCAAAGTAATTTCTGACCACACTACTAGGTCGGGCATACCTTAAAACCGTATAGTAGATACCGAAATCATGCACCTGCCCCTATTCAGTGAAAAATGATATCCATTTAATGTTTGACCTTGGCAATATGACGGCCATCTTAGATTTTAACCACAATGCAATGTCCAAAGGTATTTCTGACCACACCACTAGATCGGGCATACCTGAAAACCCTATAGTAGACACAAAAATCATGAAGCTGCTCTTATTCTGTCAAAAATTATGTCAATTTAAAGTTTGACCTTGGCCAAATGGCGGCCATCTTGAAAAATGACCGATTTCTAGTTTCGCTGTAAATTGAATAAAAACACTTAGTAGAATATAGATGCTAGAGGTATCCTAAATTCAAATCAACCTTCAAAATCTATGCCTAAAGGGATGTATACGGGACTTTATGGCAGGGCCAGGACTAATATGTGCTATACAAGCTTATTTGTCAATATAATAAGTGTTTTATTTATGTAAATTTACCGTAGAACGTTTCTCTATAAGTGAACACGACTTTGACGGTGTGGGTAGGGTCGGACTATTGTGTAAGTGTTAGATTACGATATTATAACGTATTACAAAATTACTTAAGCGACTGTCTGAATAATTTGGTCGGTACTCACCCATGTCCACGAGTAGCTGTAGGGTACTGTATGTAGTTACCTTTTGAAAGTCTCTGCATACGTGCTGATCTGGTTATAGTATCGTGCATAATGGGGATGACCAGATAAATCACAGCCGTTTCACTGCTATGCTGTTTCTTTACCATATTGATCTATTGAGGAATCCCAAGTGGGTGATTGTGAATGACTTGCATGCGTGCGTATATGTATGGGTGAGTGAATAGGAGACTAAGGGGGGTGGGAGTATAGGACTGGTGGGTTGGTCACCGACTGACACGCACGAGATGTTGAGCAAGTGGGGGTTAAATGTTGGACTAGCGTCGCAGACGGTGGCCCAACAATAAACCACCACTGGATCAGCGTCTCGTGTTTATAGGCTGGCAGATGAATAAGTGAGAATGTGCATGTTAGCGATGACGGTCGATAATTACACTGTGCTGTTTTATTGTGTGTTGGATGCGTTTACACACGGCAGATTTTGATGTGCATAATTGCTGCCGAGTGATAATCCACTGTCTTGTCAAAATATACAGCCCAAATCGATAGGTCAGCAAGAGTATTCGCCGTTTTCTGCACCCAACCTGTCTTTTAACTCTTTGCATTTCTCTCCGACTAATTAGGGCATTTCCCATAGTTATGCAGGTTAAAGGTGATCTATCACCCCTTATATAGTATGAATAAATTTATGACAAATAAATCAAAGTTGCCACAAAATGGGGCACAAGTGTTCCTTTATATGGGGTGATTGGCTATCATGTGACCCTCTGAGAGGGTCACATGATAACCAATCACTCCCATATATGGGGTGATTGGCTATCATGTGACCCTCTGAGAGGGTCACATGATTGCCAATCACCCCATATAAGGACACAATTATTTATACCATATAATAAAGGCCGGGAGCCAGATCTAGCCCTCGTACTCACAAAAGCTAAGAAATTTTCACTGCGATTTTTATTTAGCTTGACCATTGGGACATAACGAGTTTTGGTTCTTTTTTGCCAAACAGGACGCTTTAAGTCCTAGGGCCAATTTTACCATTTTTTAGAAAGATACCCAAATAAAATTGACAGCAATTCGAAAAATTGTTCAAAATAGTAGTAGTTTTACTTATTTTCACTATTGTTTTATTTATAGCCCTCGGCCATATACACATGTAGGTCACTAAAAAACATGTTTTTGCCAATATTTCATTTTGAATATTTTTTTCAACCCTTTTATCAATACTGGCGCCTGAAAAATACAAACATTATAAAATATGTGTCAAGTTTGTAAATCTGTTATTTTTGTTGCGTGCTACTTAGAAGCAAGC
Source organism: Flabesymbios commensalis (assembly GCA_964017125.1). Lineage (NCBI taxonomy): Eukaryota > Metazoa > Annelida > Polychaeta > Terebellida > Flabelligeridae > Flabesymbios > Flabesymbios commensalis. Next base: position 47,203,440 of record OZ024913.1, on the reverse strand, counting down.
TAATTCGCAAAAAGTGTCCCCATTATGTCCCCAGAAGACCGGAAGTTAAAAAGTTAAAAAATCGAAAGCCAATTTTTTTTATAACTACATATTTAAGATACGCGCGTCATTATCGCTAACTCTAATTTGCAGTAAAATTCGAATGCGCTGATATATCTGCCTCTAATAGGCTATCATATAAAAGTTAACTCATGCTGTGGATATTTATCATTATATTTATTATGTATATTTTGTGTTAATCTCACATTTATGTTTATGTTTACATGTTTATGAAAAAAATTATATAAAATGAAACTTTGAATGCTAAGACCAATTGTTTGCTTACAGTGTATATATACTGTGGATATTTAATATTGTATGTAATATAAATATTTAATATTAGTCCCATATTGATGTATATGTTTAAATGTTTGATGGAAACCAAATAATGACATAATGACACTTTGAATGCCAAGGCTGAGTTTTTTTTTATTAAATCTAAAATAATGCATAATAAGGCACAATGCTTAAGATGTGGCGTTATCCAGATATCCATAAAGATATTAACAATAAGCACAGGTTAAATATATTATATTTAATAACTGACTGGAAGAACAAGGTAAAATTTAATTGTTTCATACAGTTTGAATGCTAGGGCAGATGTTTTGTTTGTGAAATACTATAAACAATCTGGCTAATATTATGATTAGTACACATATTTTATGTTAGTCGCATATTGATGTTTAATTCTTTATGGAGAACAACAGTAATATATATATAAATGCACTTTAAATGCTAAGGCTATTTTATTATAAGGAACAATGCTTGAGATTTATTATGTTGTATATTGAGCATTATAAGCGGGCGGCGTGGCGCCGTGGTTAAAGCTGCCTGCTTGGAAAGTCGGAGATCGCGGGTTCAAACCCCACTCTGGCCTCAGAGTTTCAAAGAAACAAAATGTTTCTTCCCCGCTCACTCGTAAGGATTCAATATTGTGGAGAGCCTCCGTGACCGAGAGGTAGCGTGCTCAGCCTCAGACCGCCAGGGCTCGAATTTCGAAGTCTGTGTCTGGAGGGCAGTGTCATCTCATTTAGCAGCCTATACGTGCACAAAGGTGGCTTGAAACCCCATTCATTTCTTTTCATATTGAGCATTTTGTCATCAATACGAGTATCCCTACAGATTATAATAAAAAAGACAAGATAAAAATATCTTATATTTAATAAGTGACTAGAAGAACGAGGTGGGGTTAACATTTAATGGTATGCGCCGAAGTAAAAACTGCAAACGCTGACACGTTTGCCCTACCACCGATAGCAAATAACCTTTTATCGATGATTTTACATCAGATATGTTCCAGCTAAAATGGCCAATGCTGCTAATATGATTTACCATTCATTCATAAAGTACATTTTTAGCACTGACTAGTACCAAAAATGATAAAATATCTGAACGTCTCAGAAGAGGTCCAAGATTTTTAAATAAAAGGGGATAAAGTGAAGACCTGAAGATTGAAAAAGTTCTTGTTGTCCAATAACGAACATAAACGTCAACTGACGAGTCTGCTTAAACTCAAGTTGTACTATAATACCAATGCTTTAGAAGTTGAAAAAACAACATATTTCGCCATCTAGAGGGTGGTGACGACACATGGTCGTTTTCAGATATTTCAACAATATCAGTATCTGAACTAAATCTTAGCTCTACACAGCACAGAAAAAACTGATTCTAGAATCATCATGCGTACACATTAGATATGTTAAAAAGAGTGGATACACCTCAGAATCAAAAGGGACTCAATTGCTTCTGTATTACCAAAATGTTTGTTTTGTAATTAAACCTGCTAAGTTGATTGAACAGGTTCTGATAATAACACAAGCAACGTTGAGCAGCTTTTAACCGCTTGGTGTATTTTACTTGAGCAGGTTCTGTTCTGGTCATTTGCTCTCCTGTGAGCTATAAAACCTTGTATAGTTGATTGAGCAGGTTATGCTATCACGGGTAGCAATGCTGTGTCAACATTTGAAGCAATGGGGCAAAGTTAAACCACACAAAATTCTGCAGAATGCCCCCAATATGTACTTACATTAGCAAGCTTAGGTGAAGAATGAGATCCCTAATAACATATATTGAATCATTTAACATAATTTTGTTGCACTGTTTATGGTTACATATATATTCTAATAGGCCAATGAAATTCGGGAGGTCAAAGTTAGGAATGTATGTGAAAACTTTGCTACCATTAAATCCTCAGCAGCAATTGATTTATTCAATTATCCACCTTGTCATCGCACTTTCAAACAAAAATAGCACATTTCCAAGACGCCATTTTAAAAAGATCACATCAATCCTCTTTGCGTGTGCCACTTGCTGCTACACATTATGGATGGGCCATTGACAACGAGAGTGGATTAAAAAACACTGTGGTTTCTAGAGTACATAATTCTACAGCATTTAGTTGACATTTTAATGCAGCAGGTGTCATCTCCAGACAATTAAATAGATTATGCAAATATTGCACAGTCTGACGAAGATGATAATACAGCTGACGAAGGTCATCTGCTCAATTAACTTGCTGGTGGCATAGTTTTCTCATATTACGTTTGTATAATCAAAGCAAATCGACATATATTTCAGATGCACATCTATTATTTAAATTTTGCCTGCACAATATGGAAATATATAACGTGTATACACACTAATACCATGTGAGGAAATATTAATTATATGGACATAATACCCCCTCCTTGATGGATATGCCCACTCCACTGTCAGTTACCGTTATTTTTTGTTTTTACAATAATTTTAATTTTCTCATATGCCACTAGGTACACGTAGGCCTATACCTATTGGGTACAGGTCGACGCTTAGTAAAGTTGGTAGAATGGTTTTAACATTTATTAGCACCAAATTTGCATCTGTCCTGCTGATTTGTATCTTCCATGTTTGTTTCCTTCGGTCCCGAGTATTGGCGCATACCATTAAATGTTAACCTCGCCTCGTTCTTCTAGTCACTTATTAAATATAATATATTTATCTTGTGTTTTTCATTATAATCTGTAGGGATACTCGGATTGATGACAACATCCTCAATATGAAATGAAATGAATGGGGTTTTAGGCCACCTTTGTGCACATAGGCTGCTAAATGAGATGACACTGCCTTCCAGACACAGTCTTTGAAATTCGAGCCCTGGCGTTCTGAGGCCGAGCACTTTACCTCTTGGTCACGGAGGCTCTCCACAATATTGAATCATTTCAAGTGAGCAGGGAAGAAACATTTTGTTTCTTTAAATCTCGGAGGCAAGAGTGTGGTTCGAACCCGCGATCTCCGACTTCCAAGCAGGCAGCTTTAACTACGGCGCCACGCCGCCCGCCCATAATGCTCAATATACAACATATTAAATATCAAGCATTGTTCCCTATATTAAAATGAAACTAAATAGCCTTAGCATTTAAAGTGTACTTATATAATATATAAATACACTTTAAATGCTAAAGATATATATATTATATTACTTTTGGTCTCCATAAAGAATTAAACATCAATATGCGGCCGACATAAAATATGTATGCTAATCATAATAAGAGCCAGATTATTTATAGTATATTACAAAAAAAATCTGCCCTAGCATTCAAACTGTATAAAACAATTAAATTTTACCTTGTTCTTCCAGTCAGTTATTAAATATAATATATTTAACCTGTGATTTTTGTTATAATCTTTATGGATATCTGGATAACGCCACGTTGATCAACAAACAAGTCTTAAGCATTATGCGTTATTATGCATTATTTTAGATTTATTAAAAAAACTCAGCCTTGGCATTCAAAGTGTCATTATACATATTATTTGGTTTTCCATCAAACATTTAAACATATACATCAATATGGGACTAATATTAACTATTTATATTACATACAATAATAAATATCCACAGTATATATACACTGTAAGCAAAAAATTATATATATTCTCTTCATAAACATGTAAACATAAATATCAATATGAGATTCACATAAAATAGTCATAATAAATATAATGAGAGATATCCACAGCATGAGTTAACTTTTATCTAATAGCCTATTGGAGGCAGATATATCAGCACATTTGAATTTTACCGCAAATTAGAGTTAGCGATAATGACGCGCGTATCTTAAATATGTAGTTATAAAAAAAATTGGCCCTAGATTTTTAAATTTTTTAACTTCCGGTCTTCTGGGGACATAATGGGGACACTTTTTGCGAATTAGCTTTCTTCTAAGTATCACGCAACAAAAATAACTGATTTCCAAACTTGACACATATTTTATAATGTTTGTATTTTTTTGGCGCCGGTATTGATAAAAGGGTTGAAAAAAAATATTCAAAATGAAATCTGTGCAAAAATGTTTTTCAGTGACCTACATGTGTATATGGCCGAGGGCTATGAATAAAACAATAGTCAAAATAAGTAAAACTGTTACTATTTTGAACAATTTTTCGAATTGCTGTCAATTTTATTTTGGAGTCCTTCTAAAAAATGGTAAAATAGGCCCTAGGACTTAAAGCGTCCTGTTGGACAAAAAAGAACCAAAACTCGCTATGCTCCAATGGTCAAGCTAACTAAAAATCGCAGTGAAAATTTCTTAGCTTTTGTGAGTACGAGGGCTAGATCTGGCTCCCGGCTTATAAGGGGTGATAGATCACCTTTAAAATATTAGCCAGAGTCATAATGGAGAAGTCTTTATGCGCTCATCCACTTCCCCTCTTTGAACTCTTGATTTAATTGAACTACTAACAAAATGTGACATATTGTCTCACACTAGTGTCTTAGAAGGTGGGTATACTCAAAGTCTTATTGGGTAATCTGGTGTAGTGGAAGTTGATCTTCACGCATCAAATACTGTGCTGTGCTGACAGTCATGACACTGCCACGTACTAAACTTAGCATCTTGTCCGGCCAATTCTGGACCATGACACCAAGAAATATAGGAAGGACCTTCCTAACACAACTCAACTGATAGCTGAATGTGTAAACTTGGTAGAACGGGATGTGTAGGTGATGGTTAATACTGTGGGTGGATTAATTGGTGGTTATGTTGAGTCTCAGTCGGTGATCCGGTGGAAGGAGTAATAGCTGTATAGTTTGATGAGATGGAATGGACTGGTACGGGTGATGTAAGAAGTATATAGTTAGGTGAGAAATGATGTTGGTGGATAAAGAACAGAGGTCGTTGATCTAAACAGCGGGAAATGTATAAGTAACAGCCCCCTCCTCCTCGTTCAGTATTACACAAAAAAACATTCTATATATTTCAGCTAAAGTGTGCTCTAGAATGTATCAATTCAATCCTGAAATTGTAAATCTCCCCTTATAGCATGGACCCAGTCAACAAGACACATTAAGCCAATGGTGCAGAAGGTGGCCCAACTTTTAATCAACATTGGTTTGGTGTATCGTGTTTGCTGGGGAGGAGGCTGGCTGTGACAACTGTGGTGTGTAACCCTGTAAAACAACCCCCGCTCGTTAGTCAAATCCTGGATTCGCCACTGGACTCTTTTTGGGAAGATAAGATTTATGTTATACCATAACTGCATAAATAGCACAAGGAATTCATTAGCACTGCTGCCCAGTAGTGATCTCATGATGAATCCAGGGATGTCCAAACGGAGTCTATGTCATTCTCATTGTGATAAAATTCACTTGGTTGGGTTGATGACATTATGTGACATCACATGTTTCAAACCCATCACAGTCTACATATGTATTATTTGTCATTAAAATTAAGTTAATGTGCTTCCATCACACCTGATGTGCAGCATTAAACTCGTTATGCCCTTGAAATACAAAATGATGACTCTTCGCTGAGGTCAGATCAAGTTCCTCCTACAGAACTGTCACTGAGGGTTTGCAAATCTTAATGTTTAACACACCTTTCGCTCCCACTAACAGTGACCTAATCAATCAATAAAACGGATTTAAAACGACCATAATAGTCGTACTTAGCGGGTAAGGGTTGAACTGATATATGAAGACTACACAATTTGGCATCCTGGTACTGCTCTGCAAGCTATTAACACTAACTCTGCCCACTAAATATACCCGTGACACACCCATGGCGAACTCTGCCCACTAAATATACCCGTGACACACCCATGGCGTTGTTGAAATCGGCTGACGTGCGATTGCTGCTGTTTTCACTGTCACTCTACTGCACTGCAAAAGACCGTAACTGCTATATTTTATTACAATAACATTGTGCGATTTTAAGAATAATAATATATTTTTTAGGTTCCTGCAAGTTATAATGTTCTTCCTAGTAGTTTATTTCTACATACCATATCTGTGAATTAAATGTAAATATTGTTGGTCTGTTAATTAAATCACTTGGAGGCTTATAATTATAATTTTGTAAAGCTGGTCTGCCGCCTAAAACGTATTTCAGCAGATATTACTTTTTACCTTGATAATAATATTTTGACCTTCAAAATTGCGAGCTGACATACATATACAGCTGGTCTGTTTAAGGTGTATAGTAGTAATCGAACCTGTATACAGCTAGTCTGTTTAAAGCGTATAGTAGTAATACATATTTTTTCGTACATACATTTATACGAAATAGCTGTTACATTAAAGCAGCTGGGTCGTTATGCTTCACTGAATAATAATATTTACATTGCGGTGGACTCCACTCCCGTGGACGTTGACCATGCTGTGCATGCGTACCATTGCATTGCGCGCTCACAATGTTTACGAAATTCCTGATTTCTTATTTTGGACAACCATGTCAAAAATAAGAAATACAGGAATTTCGTCCCTATATCTAGCCTAACTGATAAGTGCGCAGCACAAAAATTGAAAAAACTTTTGCAGTTCTAGTCTGTGGACATGTTCACATTATATGGTCATATTAAGAAACCAAAATAAAATCACCGATTTTTTATGATTTTAGCCTGGGTATGGGCCTTTAAGTAATCTCCTGAATGTTAAAATTGTTTCGGCAACGGGCCCAGGCAGGGCGCATCATATGGCTGGGTCAGATATAGAGAACTCTCTTGACCCAGTATTTGTTTTTATACGGAGAACAACAAATCTATTTGAATCAATTTGTGGAGCGAAGATATTTTGAGCATTTCGGCCGAACAAGTAAGTCAGGGTTTAGGGTTCGGAAAGTTATTGCGTATATTTTAAAATGAATGCGAAACTTGACAGGAAGCCAATGTACTAGTAATCGTTTTAGAATAGGAGCTGAACGACTAAATCGTGGGGCCATGCAAGGCAGCTCTGAACGCGTTGTAATCTAGCGATATCCTTTTCTGGCATATTGTGAAAAAGTGAGTTGCAATAATCTAACTTGCTACTGACGAGTGCCTCTGCAATTTGCTTGGCAAGATTTTAGGAAAGACTTTTTCAAATACATTCTATGCTCGTATTCAGATAATCGAACACTGGGGGTATGTTTTAGTAAACGCAAGTGACATAGACATCTTGGTCCAAGTCTTGTATTCTACCCCCGACCAATCGAAGGGTGGTTCAGCCTGTCACATGACGAGATCGGCCAATCACTGCCGTCTTTCAGTTGTTATTTAAATTAGGGGGTAGAATGTTTTGTTCTATTTGTGTATTTCCAGAGTACAAGTAATGATACTATTCATGTTTGTAATGATGGGTAGTATTGCTTTATATACTTAAATATGGAAATTTAAGATGGCGGCCATCCACGAAAAATTATTTTTATCTATCGTCGTCCCCCAAATTGTAATAGACATATGTTGTTCAATTTTTTTGATGTTATTTAGCTCACTATCTAAGTAATAATTACAAATAGTTTACTAGTCAGCTTAACGTTTCTCCAAATCATTGATTGAATATTTGCATATCATCATTTTATGTCTAGCAGATAACTTGTTTGGGTTTTAGATGCATATTAGATGCGTATGCCAAGTCCACAGCTAGGTGTCTAAGTACATTTCCTCAAACAGCTATAAATTATGGGCAGTGAAGATTTTCAACATGGTAGAGTACTTAGCGCAGCACAAGATCTCGTATATGGCTGTAGTGGTGGAAAACATTGTACCCCTGAGCATGTTGGTTTAGTATACATTGAAGACCATGAATTTGGATAATGGCTCTGTGGTTCCTCAAATTTGACTCCTGGAAAAATTTGTTCACTTTACTGCTTATTCGACGCAGGTCACAGATATGATATAGCAGCTTGCCCTACATGTTTAGGATAATTATGTGTTTTCGGAAATTCAGGCTACTGTCAAATACTACACCAAGATTTTTGGCTAATGCAGATGGATATGTGTCTTGACCTAGAATTAAGCATGGGAAATTAAGCAAGATTTTGTCTCGCTGAAGTTTGGTCCCAATAAGAAGAAATTATTTTTTGCTAGGATTAAGCTTTAGCTTAGACCCTGTCATCCAGGCCTACACACCCATTAAACAATGTTGCACCTTCCCAAGAGATTCCTTTGCGTTTGAAACTGCTAGAGACATGTAAATTTAAGTATCAAGGCATACAAATGGTGGTTTATGTCGAAACTGAATTTAATAACGCTGAGTGGTGTAGCTGGTACCTATTCTGCAAATAAGAAGAAAACCAAATTTGAGCCTGGCCAGATATTCCATAAAAATCTACTTGTTAATGAAGCATGGTCAATGGTGTCGAAGGCGGCCGACAAGTCAAGCAAGGTCAGAGCCGTAACTTCACCCTTGTCCATACTAATAATGATGTCGTTATGTACTTTCAGTAGAGCCGATTATATAGAATGATGTAACCTGTAGGCTGATTGTAATGGATTAGATAGATGGTTATTTTTATGTGAGTTTGCAGCCGATTGGCTATTACTTTTTCTAAGATTTTGGAAATGAAACTGAAGTTGAATACAGGCGTGTAATTTTTCAGCTCGTTTTTATTATGTCAGTGATGGGAGTTATTAATATGTCAAGGCAGTTGTTGACACCCTTGTGGGAATGGGGTCCAGATCACATGCTTTTGACGATGAGCTCAACATAGGCTTAATTTCATCTTCTGAAGCACTTTCAAAAACGTTCATTTTGGAACTAATTTCTGGCTTTTGCACTGGTGGAATATTCTGTATTTATCCGGAAATTTGGAAAGAATAGTTTCAATTTTATCCAAAACATACTTGGAGAAATTATCACAAAATGATTTTACTGATATGAATTCTGGCAGAGCCGGCGGTTGAATTATATGCAGAATGTTATTTATTGAGTTCCATAGACGACGGGGATTGGCCGAATTTTCTGAAATAACCTCCAAGGGTTTTAGCCTTCATTATTTCCAGAGTAGTCCATGGAGTTGGTGGTTTTTTGGTCTTTGTCTAAAATAGAGCTAAGAACAGAATCATACTGCCATTTCAATTTCAATGCCAGGACGGGTATACTCCCTGATGTGTCACATAACGATGAAAGTGGAGATCAAAGTGTTGAGTCACAAAACGCTCAAACAAGGATCAGTATGTAAATAATAGGGGTAAACGGTTAATAGAACTCTGTAACAGTATAGATTTGCATATTATGAATGGCAGATATGGAGCCGATAAAGGTATTGGTAAAACAACATGTAAAAATGCTAGTGTTGTAGATTACATTCTAATCTCTGAAAACCTTGCTCCATACGTTGAAAAAATTGATATTTTGGAATTTGACTGCATTATTTATGATATCCACTGCCCCGTCAATGCTGTTTTCAATTTAGTACTAGAAAAAGAAGACGATCTGTCAAATAAAACTCTTCATACACGATCTGAACATGTAATTAAATACAGGTGGAAATCAGATTCTGCAGCTTCATTTCAATCGAATGTATCAGATGAATGTATTGAATTGATATTGCACACTATGGATAGAGCAGAAGCAGAGGGGAATATTACAGCAGATGTAGTGAGTAAAGTTTTGGATGATATATGTAAGGTACTGAAACAATCTGCTACTGCCTCTGGTCCATCACATGAAGTTAAAGTAAGTGCTAAGAAACCTAGGCGACGTGCTTTACCTCACAAACCGTGGTATAATACAAAATGTGAGGAAGCACGTCGCAATATGTTGAAATATAGAAATAAATATAGGAGATTAAAAAATGCGACACATTTTAACGAAGGTAGAGTATATAGTAAACAATACAAGAAAACTGTAAATAAAGCTTTCCGTGAATATAAAAAAGCCACCATAAATAAATTACAAACATTACAATCCGAAAATCCAAAGGAATATTGAAACATAATCCAGGGAAAAACAAAACAAGTGAATGAAACTAAGATATCTTTAGATATATTTGAGCAACATTTTAAGAAATTAGCGTCTGAAACTGAGTCAACTAATCAGACGGAGGCATGCCACCGTGAGGAGCTCAACGTCGCTGACGATCCTGATCTCAATAAACCCTTTACCACCCAAGAAATTACAAAAGCCATCAAAAAATTAAAAAGTCACAAATCATCGGGAATTGATCAAATTATCAACGAATTTTTTAAACATTCGCCAGATAAATTAATACCAGTATATGCAAAATTATTTAACATTATTCTTTCTACAGGCATAGTAACAGACGATTGGGCTATTAGTATTATTTGACCCATCTACAAAAATAAAGGAGATGATACTGATCCAAATAATTATAGAGGTATTTCTCTGCTCAGTTGCTTCGGTAAGCTGTCTGAATGAAAGATTATCAAACTTCGTTAAAGCTCATGACACCGTCGGTCCAGAACAGGCCGGTTTCAAATCCGACAATTCCACCTTAGACCACATTTTTGTTTTGAAAACTGATATTTACCTCAACAAACGTAAACGATTATACTGTTGTTTTGTAGACTACCAAAAGGCATTTGATACCATAAATAGAACCAAATTATGGACCAAGTTGTTATCCTCTGGGATATCAGGGCGGATTCTAAAAGTAATTAAAAACCTCTATAGTCAGGCAAAATCATGTGTTAATGTAAGTGGAAAAAACACTGAATATTTCTCATGTAATGTTGGAGTTCGACAAGGAGAAAATTTATCTCCGTTGCTTTTTTCTCTCTACTTAGCTGATCTTAACGAATTTATATCACGATCTTGTAAAGGTCTAGAAAAAATCCAGGAGATGGACCAGCTAGTCCATGATCCAACAGAAGATCTACTATCGTACTTAAAGTTATATATTTTGATGTACGCGGATGATACTGTATTATTGGCTGAATCCCCTGAGGACCTGCAAAAGTATTTGGATACTCTAAATGAATATCGTAACAATTTTGTTTTAAAAATTAACACCAGTAAAACCAAAATATTCATTTTTTCGCGAGGCAAATTAAAAAAATATACCTTCGTTTAAATTTGCGGACATGAAACTTGATGTAGTGAATGATTACAATTACCTGGGTGTCACGTTTAATTTAATGCAAAATTTAATGTTGCAAAACAAAGTCTTAATCAAAAGAGATGTAGGGCAATGTTCGCTCTACTGAAACGGATTAAATCTCTATCTCTACCTCCAGATATTGCATTTAAGTTATTTGACACTCTGGTAAAAACTGTTGTATTATATGGAGCTGAAGTGTGGGGGTGTGAAAATTGCGACATTGTAAATAAAGTGAAATTAAGGTTCTGTAAATATATTTTACATGCTCATAAATCTACTTGCTCTAATATGGTTTATGGAGAGTTGGGTGAAACGACGCTTCATATAGATATTAAATGTAAGATGATCCTCTACTGGGCGAGACTGATTAACAGTAAAGAAAATAAACTGTCGAAAATGATTTACTCTTTAATAAATAAACTTTATGAGAAGGAATTGTTTCATTCTAGTTGGATTAGCTCGGTGAAAAACATACTAGATAGTGCTGGATTCTCTGGGATTTGGACGAATCAATCTTTACCTAAATCACCGGATCATTTTAATACAATTCTCAAGTTAAGGTTGCACGACCAATTCATACAAAATTGGAATGAAGGCATAACAAAAGGTGGTAAATGTACTGTATACCGTATAATTAAAAATACTTTTGTTTTCGAGAAATATCTGACTGAACTACATGTAAATAGTAGAATTCTTATGACAAAATTTCGGTGCCGCAATCACCGTCTACCAATCGAAGCTGGTTGTCGGGCTCAAATTCAGCGCGACCTACGGTTATGCCTCCATTGCAATGACATCGGCGATGAGTACCACTATCTGTTATGCTGTCCGTTATTCAGAAAAGAGCGGAAAAAATATATAAATGTCAAATTCTGGAAAAGACCTTCCACTATTCAACTGGAAGAATTATTCAAACAAAACGATTATAATAATGTACTGCAGTTAAGTTTATTCGTGAAAGTTATTATCGCAAAGTTTTAAAGTGTTCTTAACAATGAATAATAACATCTAGTCCACTGATTCTTGTATAAATCATTACAATTGTAAATAGAATTATAATATGCACTGTATTGTATTATATGGCGCCATCGCTTTCCTGGCTCTTCTGTCATGTTCCGCACACAGGAACCATCAGCAATAAATACTTGTTACTTGTTACTTGTTGACTACACTCCGTAGCAGTGTGTGTGCTTTGAATGGGGACAGTGTAACTGTTGACATAGTGCCGAGAGATCTTTCTCTGGTTTCTTTATTAGATCCGAATTGAGATTATCTTCATCTGGAATGAATCGTTTCAGAATCAATTTTTATCGAAAATATAATTTTTCTTTGTTCAATTTCGTCTTAATTACAACCTTTCAATTTCTCATATTATCGTAAGATGGTCTGAGATACCTGCTGCCGAAAAAACTGATTTGATAGAATTAGAAATGCGTTTGGTGATGAAAAGATCTATCCAATGACCATGGACGTGTGTTGGAAAATTAACATGCTGCTTAAGATCGAAGCATGTGAGAATGTCATTGAATTTATTGGTTCTTCCATTTGAATTATCCAGGTGTAAGTTGAAATCTCCCAATATATACAGATTGTCATGAAGTGGAATCATGTTCTCTAGTAAATCTTGAAATTCAACAAAAAATTGACATGTACCGTTTTGAAGTCTATACAGGCAAACAACGAAACCACTGAACGAATTGTTTCCGATACGTGCAGAGATCGCTTCAAACGTTTTAAGTGATGACAGAGGATGAATATCAGAAGGACTGGTGGTAGTAGAAGTAACTTGCGATTGCAACATACATTTAAAATAGGTAATTTTGCTATGACCAAACTTGAAAACATGATGTTTGTTATTGATGGCGGTTGGTGACATAATTGAGGACAATTCGTCATCCCTGTGTATAATCGACACAGCTGTTAAGAACAAAGTGAGTGTGAAAATGGGAGACATGATTTTAGAGGGGAATCTTAACCTAGGGAGGGTAGGTAGCTTGAACGTACGGAGCTACGTTGAAGCGGTTGCATTGGTGATCATAGTCTGGTGGAGTTTTGTTTCAATAATTCCTCTTTTCGTACATGCATTTATACGAAATAGCTGTTACATTAAAGCAGCTGGGTCGTTATGCTAAACTAAATCATAATATTTACAATGCGGCGGACTCCACTCCCGTGGACGTTGCCCATTGCACAAGTGCGCTCACAATATTTACTCAGAGAATCATGACGACCTACCTACTTTAATTTAGATGATTCGTCAAGATTCGTTTAATAGCACACGCATGCCAAATTATTGCCAACTTCCTACGAGAAGTGACAGAGATAATTTACTTTGATCATTTAAACAAAACGACTCCTCTGCTTCAAACCGTTAACTGGTCCACCCTCCTACCAGCTATATGGATATTCACCAGGTGGCGCTTATAGCCCACTATCTGTAACGTTACACCTCGAAATCAGGCGGAATGCGGCGATCATGAAAGTGGATCCAGTGTAGAAAAAGGGCAGGGTCACGGAAAGATAAAAATGGAACATTCTTATAAAATGAGAGACCAGCGCCGGAGGCGCGATGATTTTTTGCCAATAAAATAACAAATAGGGAGCCTACACCATTTCTAGGTAGACCCCCTGTATAAGGAATAGGCCTAACACATGTGATGAAAATAACTCATTATCATCTAATCTAATTACTATAGGCCCATATATGCATAAAATTATATACTCTAGATTTCAAAAGGGGCACTTATAAATTAGAAATTAAAGGGAGGTCACATGACCCCTGTGCCCTGACATCCCCCCCCCCCCCCTGGATCCGCCTCTAAAATTATTTGTATCCGCCCTACTAGTTCGTTTTCTAAGATGTATCATTTCAGTTATGTGCATAAAAAAAGGGAATAAATTGATCTCCTTAAATACATATTTGGTTGGACAGAATATGTTGAAAGTACTACGTTTTTTCTTAGTATAGTATGCACTTCCTGGTACAGTATGCACTTCCCGCTGTTTCATATGTGTATTTTATGGCGAAGTAAGGCTTGTCTGAAATAAAAAAAAATGAGAAAGGTTTTCTTTGCTAACATGTAATCCATCTTTGAGAAGCATATACTCAAAACTTCTATTTTAAATTCCAAATGCACTTAATTGTTTCAGCATAATTCCGGTGGCATTAGTCTATTTTTATAATATTTGTACCAATATAATTATGATCAGGACAATTATAATCTGATAATTGTTTTATGCTCCATTCTGAAATGACAACAAAATCAGAAATAAAACCACCATATTCCGTCTGATTTTCAAGTGACCAGCCATATACAAGTATCTGTAATCCGCGCGGTGTTTTCTGGGTCTACACTTATACTGATAATGGTGCAAAGTGAACTACTACTTAACCTTTTAACCGCCAAATTAATCAATTTCAATTTTCACCCACTTGAAGTTCTGTCTCGTTGACGCGATCCACAACTTCAAGTGAGTGGAAATTAATTAGATTTGACAAAATGGATGTAAACTCTTTTCAAATCTTGCTGGTTGATGTCACTTTTTATCGTAAAAATTTTTAAATGTGGTACTTAATGTGCTAATAAAAAAATGAAAACCCGAATATATGCGGCACCGGCGGTTAAAGGGTTAATTTAACCCTTTAACCGCTAAGCACGACAATAGTCGTTTTTAACTGATTAAATCACTGTTATTGAAACTAAAATGCGTGTTTAAACATTCAGATTTGCACAGTTTTGCTCCCAAATTAAACACATATTAGGAGTAATTTCCACCCATTTGAAGTTGTGGGTCACAGCAGCGAGACACAACTTCAAGTGGTAGATTGTTTTTAATGTGGCGCTTGGAGGTGAACCTTCAACAATGACTGTTACAACTTTTAACATTTCTATTGTCCTTCAAGATAACAAGCAGATTCCATTTGAGCCCTAATATTTAAAGTTGAAAATCATACTAATACTGAATAGTGCCTATACAATCATAAATAATCCTTCTCCTCAATGGCGAACAATGACCTTATTCAGCGCTTTTTCCGCCAAATTTGGCCAGCTTTCCAACAACAATGTACAAGCACGAGACATTCAGCCAGTCAGTACTTTGTAATTATTGGTAATTATGTCAAAGCGTGTGATTATCATAATATTACCATGAATGAAAAATGTTTTTTTTTCATTTAGGCTTATATAACCTCTCTTTGATAACTGATTTCCAACTAACATTCATCATTGAACCTATGTTGGTTTGATGCTGGGCCAAACCAGCATAGGGTTGATGTCTGGAGTAGGTTTCTGAGCCCTTCCTTTGTCCTATTACATTGAATGGTGCTAAACTTATATTACCAGGATTGCATGTACGTACGCAGCTGCCAGGTGTAAATATGGAACAATACAAGGCAAATAATCGATGTCGAATAAACCACTTCAAGCTTGTGCATGGGAGGATTAGGCCTACGTATCTGATTATGTATTCTTGACCCTCACAACACTGATGTCGACTTCAGTAGACATTCTGTGTTTTATAAGCACCTGAATAACCCGCTGTTAAAAATAAAATATGCATTCAATCTTAAAACACTGATGTCTGGACATAATTTTTTACAAATAACACGAATTTTCAGTCACTTGAAGTTGTGTCTCGCTACCGCGATCCACAACTTCAAGTGGCTGATTTTTTTTTTAGCTCAGTGCTCCAAGGGTTAAGGAGCTGATTTCCCGCCAATTCTCGGCATTTCCATTTCTTTTTTCCAAAACATCTGACGCTGAGATGGAATGTATTTAGTTAAGTTTCGAAAGAGACATAGTCAATTGTATAACATACTTGCTACCGAGCGTATTAAGCGACACAAAACCGTTGACCTGATGATGGGTCAATGATTGGCCGGCTTTGCAGATGATGGGCCAACAATTATATCCCTCGTTTGCTCCCATGTTTTCTCGTGGCATATAGGCCCTACTACACATTTTTGGTCGTCTTTTCTCATTGGATCCTTTACACGCCCTTTGGCCCCGCTTGAAATGTATTGAAGATTATTACTAATTAACGTAATTCAGAAACGTTTCTACAATCTCTTTAATTGATTATCCCAATCTTAAACGGCGCCACCCACCACTGCAAGGTCACCGCTATTGGGGAAAGCAGGGCGTTTTTTAGAATTTATAATAGGTAAGTATTATAACCCTTTAACCCCCGGATCCGATCATATTCGGGGTTTCCTTTTTTTATTGGCACATTATAATGGTAGCTTTCAAACATATCAAAGATAAAACGTGACATCGATCAACAAGATTTCAAAATCGGTAACCTCTATTTTGTCAAATCTCAATAATTTTCACTCACTTGAAGTTGTGGATCGCGTCAGCGAGACACAACTTCAAATGGATGAAAATTCCAATTAAATAACTTGGCGGTTAAAGGGTTAATATATATATATATATATTGACCTCGTCATAAACAATGATTTAACTGTATTGATTTGTATTGGCCTTGAATGACACAGCATTAGTAAAATTTATCATCATGTATTTGACAGATCTATATTTTCCAATTAATTATTGATAGCCTAGCAAGACGTTAACCTAAGTTTTAACACATTGGTTACAATCACTGACAATGAATCATGTGAATTCCGTGTCCAGCAGACACAAGACGTTGAATCAATGTTTGTTTAACGTTGGTCCATCGTCTACGACGCTGGACCAACGTTGCACCAACATTGATTCAACGTCTTGTGTCTGCTGGGTGGTAACTTTTAGATAGTTCTTGCAAGGATACTAGAAGACACAGTTCACCCCTCCCTGTTTATGACCCTTGCGGTCATTCTAAAACAAAGCCATCCTTTCACTCTTGATCATGTCTATGAATGGGTAATAATCTCTCCCCCCCCCCCACCCAAACCCCGCACACACGGGTCATTGTGACGGGGACATCAAATCATGGTTGTGCGTTCGCTGATAGTCAGATTGTCCATCAATGTGTTTCCGTTGTTCTAGGTTTTATTTATATACAGTCAAATTAATCATAGCACGCGTTGCTCTTTGGTCTGAATCATTTAGATGGTTGAAGATGGTTGTATTGTAAAGAAAAGCAAATTGCCTAAATGGTTTTATACTCCATTGAATATCAGGTGTTTTTGAGTAATCACCCCAAATTTTCATTTATTTGAAGAAAATAAAATTCGCTATCAGATTTTTATATTTACTAAAGAACGATTTTATTTTGAATAGCATGATATGTTTGTTTAACATTTGTATAATTGTTTTTTTCATATATATTTTTAAATTATGCATCAATCAATACTATCCCAGTAAACACAAACCATTTGTATAGCATCTGTACAATGTTGGGCCAACGTTGTACACATGTTATACTAATGTTTGGTGTTTGCCGGGATGATAACTATATTAACCCTTTAAGTGCTATTCGCGTCTATAGCCGTTTTACCCTTTCTGTTGGTCCTTCAAAAGAATTGAAAAAGAAATGAACAATAAATTTGCAAGATTGACATCTATTCTGATTGAAGTTATTTTTACCCATTTAAAGCTGCGGAACACAACTTCAAGATTGTCAAAATGAATAAAAAATATCCTGATTTTATACAAAAAAGTGTAATATTATAATAATATTAAAAAAAAAAATGTATTCAAAATAATGTCACGTGCTACATAAATGCAGCGATGGAGCTCAAAGGGTTAAATATGGTAATACATTTCAAACACACCTGTAGCCTTGGGATAGTTCTTGGGATACCCAGTCCAGCCCTGTGGAACGCTCTGCCTGTTCCACAGGTTCCACAGTTTTCAACATTATATTTTATTCTAATATAATATTCAATTAAAATTATAATCATAATATAAACATTGGGAATAATTTAAAAAATGTTTATTAATAATTAGGTTTACATGTTAGTATACTTATATGTAATGCAAAACTCATGACTCATCTTTGCTTATCTACGAGGTACGGGTGCAGCATGTTATTTTACATTTTAACCCCTGTATTAAAGTTGCTATGTATAGATTTGTATGATGTTTTGCAATGGCCAAAATATGAATTTAAGATCAAATGTTCACCATCCAAACGAGCAAAACGATATTCGCCCTTATCTGTAAGTTGTTCACACAGATTCAATAGTATACTATAACAACCAGTGTTGACATCCTAAAAATCTAGAAGTATCAGTTGCTATTTTATCTGAAAAGATATCTATCCCAATAATACCAAATGACGAGGTCCTTGTAAGCCTACACTAACCCTTATTATATTAAAGCGCTGATTTCCCTCTTTTAAAGCGATGAATTAGTTTGTAAAAAACATCGCAACCAAATGGGGTTTTTCAATTTGAACTCATCACAAATGTCTTAGTTAGCTCTTTCTGATTCATTTGAATACCTATGTTATGGGTCTACTACCATTAGAAATATTTTTACTCTTACAGCGCGGGGATCGACTTTAGTCGTCAGAATCTGACGTCTGCAGGCGTCAGATTCTGTCGACTAAAGTCGATCCCCGCGCTGTAAGAGTTAATGTGTAATAAACATTGAAACCAAATTGGTTTCTTCAATTTGAAATCATCATAAATGTCTTAGTTAGTTCTCTCCGATTCATTTGAATACCTATGTTATGGGTCTACGGCCATTAGAAATAGAATCTGTAGACGTCAGAATCTGTCGACTAAAGTCGATCCCCGCGCTGTAAGAGTTAATGTGTAAAAAACATTGAAACCAAATTGGTTTCTTCAATTTGAAATCATCATAAATGTCTTAGTTAGTTCTCTCCGATTCATTTGAATACCTATGTTATGGGTCTACGGCCATTAGAAATAGAATCTGTAGACGTCAGAATCTGTCGACAAAAGTCGATCCCCGCGCTGTAAGAGTTAATGTGTAAAAAACATTGAAACCAAATTGGTTTCTTCAATTTGAAATCATCATAAATGTCTTAGTTAGCTCTTTCTGATTCATTTGAATACCTATGTTATGGGTCGACGGTCATTAGAAATATTTTTTACTCTCACAGTACGGTACGGTTAGTTGTCAGAATCTGACGTCTACAGACGTCAGATTCTGACGACTAAAGTCTATCCCCGCGCTGTAAGGCTTTATAATATGTTCATCACACGAGATGTTGAGCCTAGTATTGGTTTAACCCTTACAACGCTGAAATGTTTTTGCATAAATCATGGAGAACAAAGGGTGTTTTCAATCTGAAATCATCATAAATATCTTAGTTAGTTCTTCCGCTTCATATGAATACCTGTTTTATAGGTCTACGGCCATTATACATTTTCAATTTTTGACTTAAGACGGCAGAATCTGACGTCTGCAGATATCAGATTTTGACATCTAAAATCGGTTCCCGCACTGAAAGAGTTAATACTGGTGCAGCGTATCCCAGCAAACACGAGACGTTGACACAGTGTTGTTTTATTGTTTGGCCGACGTCGATGACAAATCAGGCGAAAGTCTGCATTTGTGATACGGATAAACCTGCCTCTCCACCATGAAAATGAACATTTTATTGATTGTCAATTTTGCAATATTCACACGCCAAAATCACTGTGGGAATATTGAAAGTGAAAATATTTCAAAGTACATTAACAAGTTGATTAAATTACACTTTTATAAATTACTTGTATTTTTTTGCTCAACTTTACAGTCGTTTTTGTCTTTTCTCTTTTTTATTCGAACTTAGGTCAAATCTTTGAAGCCACAGAACTTCATAAATCATTTTCAAATTAACTTCCGCTTTCCTTTATTTTATTCCTCTAAGACTCCTCTAATATATTAAAACGCATTTCGAGAAATTCCAACTTTACTTCCGCCAGATGGACGGTCACATATTGCACCAATGTAGTAGCATCAATATATCCTGTTTTTATTGGTAATGGTAGCCTACGCGTTGATATCTGCTTCCCTTCTAATGATGGATGTCTTAATAGTAACTTGGTGGAGCTCCTCTTGATAGAATAAATACAGGTTGAAGTAATTGTCTTAATGAGTCATGGATAGATAATACCATAGACCGTGCACTCTCCCCAGTCATCATACGTACTAATGAACATCCCTCGTTCACTGAATAGCTAATTCAGCACCAGGCCCCCTAATCAAATACGCACTGGCGCGTCTAATAGGGGATGGCGTCTTATGTGAGATCAGGATGATAGCAGGTGCTCTAATATATCTCCAGGCAGTTTATGATTTCCACTATGACGACAGGGTCATAAAAGCAGTACCCATCCATAGTAGAATTTGAGGATGTCCATTTATATTTTGTTTCTGCAACTGCTGGTCATGCTTCACTTGTCTGCTGGTAAGAATGAAGCTTTTAATATTTCAACCCTGAAAGCGCTGAATTAATTTGTAAAAAACATCGCAACCAAAGGTTTTTTTTTTCAATTTGAAATCATTATAAATATCTTAGTTAGCTCTTCCGATTCATTTCAATACATATGTTATGGGTCTACGACCATTACTAATATTTTTATTCTTACAGTCCGGGGATCGACTTTAGACGTCAGAATCTGACGTCTACAGACGTCAGATTATGACGACTAAAGTTGATCCCCGCGCTGTACGGGTTAATGTAAATGATTTAATGACTTGCACGTAGTTTATTCTAATTATTTACCATTTATGTAAATGGGAGACATGTAAAATAAGACCTGGCAAACTGTAACATACCAAATTCACTAATTCTCTATAATGCAATAATACATTTTGAGAAACACAACATATGAAATACATTAACAACAACAAAAATGACGAGGTACATGTAAGCCCACCTACATACTATCCTTATCAATTTTCTGTTTATAACAAAATACATTTTTCTGTGAATAGTATTTCAATTTTCAATGAAAAGAGTAAACCTAATAATTTTGATTTCACAAATATAATTTACATATACTTTCAATGACGTGATAATTATCAATGTTATCGTTGTTTATTATTATTTATTTATTTAGCTTTATGTACAGTGGAAACATATATAGATATATATACACACAACTATATACATACTAAATATGATTGTGATATAATCACATTAACACTGTACTTAGCTGCCAAGAAAAGGTCGCATGCGACCTCTACTAGGCTTGACAGCTAATATCTAAAAACATTATTTTGCTAAAATGTTCACAATTGTTGTAAGATACAAAATAAAATATAAGATATAGTACACACAACAAAGTGTAAAATATATAACATATAGATAGTATAAAAGGAATTATAAGTGAAAATTATAACTACTTGGATGTATTGGACGGGAATAATATATAGCATAAAATATAACAATATATCATGTATATAATACAGAAAAAGACAATAATAGATTATATATAATTGTATGAAAGAAAATGGTGAATGTAAAACTACTAGAATACTTTGAATGACAAAAAACCCAAGTACATACTAAACTCCACGTGGAGCGTTCGTTGAGATTAAAATTACATAAAATTGAAAAATAGAGGTCTAGTCATTAACATGTTTTTTGAAAGAAAATACACTGCTTGCCTCACGGATATGCCGAGGCAAAGAATTTCACAAACGCACAAGGCGATAAAAATAGGAAACTTGGAGGGCAGTCGTTTTTACGATTATATACGTTTATGTTACGATTATATCAATCGTCTCCTCGGAGCTGAAATGTCATATCCACCACTCATTAGTGGCAGATAACACCTTTTAGGTGACATTTCATTCATAATGTAATGTTGTTTTGTATGATATTGTATTTTCTGCGTAGTCTCTTCATCAGCTCATTTTGGAGTGAGATGACATGGTCTATATCATTGGATATTGTTGTCTCAGGACTTTAGTCTATGTATGGATAACAGGTGTTTGATCCCTGAATCATTGATATAATGTATTATGATATTTTATATTTTTAACGGATCTTGAGCACTATTGAATACAACTTTATTGCTTGTCATATAATCAGATTATTGCTTAGTAGACTCGATATCTTGGCATGCGTCGAACAATATAATTTTTATTTTTATATCTTACTGTGTTTTTTGTGGACTTGGTAGCTAGATATACATCAAATAATACTGTTTTTATTTGTATATCCTATTTGTTGTAGTCCAGTATTTTGGTGGCAGACGGATAAAATTGTTTTTGGCATCATAATATTCTTGTTTGTTTTTGTATTGTCGGTATTTTGGTAGGTCCTATACGTCAAATAATTTTGTTTTTTTTAGTGTGATACTCTATTTTTGTTTAGTCTATAATACGTCGTATGATATTGCTTTATTCTCATATTCTATTATTTTTCTAGTCTCTGGGTCTTGGAGTCAGTGGGATGACTGGTCGGCATGCAGTGAGCAGTGTGGCGGTGGCACTCAGTTAAGATTCAGATTCTGTGATAGCACCCCTCCTACTGGATGTCCAGGGAGCAGCCATGATACACAAACATGTAATACATTCATTTGTCCAGGTAAGACATATAAGGCCAAGTAACGTTAGACAAACTCAGTCCTATATTTCACGTAATATTGCTCCATCGGTGATTTAACTATCCCCCCCCATGCAGTCCCCATCACATTCATAGCATGATGATTTTTTCGCAAAGTTCGTAATATCACATATGTTCAAATCAGTATGACTCAGCTTGATTTCATATATTATTAAACTTGAATATTTTATAAAATTTGATACTTCTCAATCACAGTGAAAATAGCGGTATAATACACAGCTCTGAATAAATAAAGGTCTGACAACATTTCCTGGTAGGTATAAGCTGTGTTCAACTTTTAACTATCGGAATTCTCATGAACCCACAGTGAATGAAATTTACCCAATTTTATTAAATACGCAATTGAAGTGAATATTATAAAATTTAACATCCAAACTTAATTTTAATGGTGATATAGCATTTGTTATTCAATTAATCACATTGTTAAATTTGATTACGCCTATTAGTCGGCTGCATATATGGCTTGATCCTGAACAAAATGCTACAAAAGATTTCTCAACAGTTTATTGTAGTATCAGGTGTGCCTAATAATATATAAAAAGTTTACAAAAATCTGACCAAGCAAAATGTATAATTTACAAGATGGCGTCCAAGATGGCCTCCAAATCCTTAAAATTCCAATCATTTGTCCATTAATCATCCGAAATGACTCATTTGATGTATTGTCACATTTGGGAATAATATGGTATATAGGGTACTTCACACACACCACAGGCAACGGAACCAAATGGCCGCTGACATAAACAACGGCAAATGGTAAATTAACCTCAATATGTTAAAGGTCTTAAAAATCAATAAAAAATTAAACCTTTGTTTTATAGTGTTATTTATACTCAAATTGTGGGAAATTTATTACTGATTACTAGCATAGACCTTATATTGTCAAAAAGTGATATAAACAAAATATATGGGATATAAAGCAAATATATGGATCAAAGGTCACAAAATTAATAAAAAATAGAACTTTGATATATTGTCTTATCAATCTGATATTTAAAAAAATATTAATGCAGATTACATCATTTTAAATTATGTACATTATATTGCCAAAAATATCATAATAATTTGATTTGTTGTAAAAATCTTAATAAAAATAGTGATTCAAACATCCTTGTTTTTCAAATAAAATATTGCTATTTTCTTGCACATTTGTGATGTTAAAGGGCGATGGAGAGACTTAGCAGGCGACGAGGAGGCGATAAATTGCGATGGGGGGAGGGTTTAAAGGGCGAAAGAGAGGCAGTAAATAGATTGAAGGCGGAGAAGTGGTAAAAGATGACAGATTGCAGTTAAAGGGTGACGGATAAGCGGTAAAAGACGACGGAGACGCAGTAAAGAGCGACGGGGGGCGACAGACAAACACATTAGAAAGCGTTAAAGAAAGGCAAAAGAGATAAAAGATGACTGAAAGACGTCAAATGGTGATGCAGAAGTGTTAAAGAGCGACAGAGAATCATTGAAGGGCAACAGAGAGGCTTTAAAGATGCCATAGATGCTAACATTTGATCTTGTTATTGATCTCTAATTGAAAACAATAACCCCTGAACATATGTTCATGTTGCTAGGTGTAATAGGGGTAGAAACCATCGAGAAATAATGTCAATGTTCAGGGCAGGGTATGAGGTCAAATATCAACTTCGGCAATCTTTTAGACTGCCTGAGCAATGATTGTTACACTGTGTAATTTGGAATAAAATTCAAAAGTTTATGTGTTGCAAAGTATTCTCTTTTTAAAACTTACCCTAGCATTTGAATCCGACACATAAGGTCATGTATATTATATCAAGCTAGTCGAGCATATCCATAATACATAGGAACGAATAATAGCAAAATCCGAGATATTGCAATTTGAGTTTTCTTAGCAAAATAAGGGTATATTACAAAGAGGAGTGCTGAGAGAATACCATTTTTTGACGACGGTGAGTGTTAACAGACCAGCAAAGGAATACCTAATGTTTACAGTCGGTGGTTAAAAATATAACAATAATGATCATTTATTAGTTTTACCCCCAAATCGTACTGGATCTATGTCTAGCATCTATAACGTCCGTAAATATATACAAATAGACAGCAATATCAAAATAATATGCCGAAGCGTTCCGGAGATATTTTAATTTGTAGTTCTCACCGCTCAATTTGGGCTAAATGAGGACGAACTAACAGTTAGGCTTACATTGAAAAAATGAGCCTAGTGAGTAATCACCACAGGCTTGACATTTAGGATCACTGGTTTCATATGCCCTATAGTATACGAGGGATACAAGGGTGACAGAGGTATACAATTTTGCAGGTAGACATTGTTTAGCTGAGAGCCTACACCTTTCCCGATAGCAACACGCCACACAGTGACTAAAAGCTGAACTATTTAGTTGGGAGTCCTGTCACACTCTTTTCTATTACAACACGCCACACAGTGATTAAAACTGAATTATTTAGTTGGGAGTCCTTCTTATGCGCAAAATCGTGCAAACAGTGTATTGTTGTCATATATTGCGCACATTCGTCCGCTCCTGTGTCCATCACAGAGATTTATCGCTAACAACTGTTTCAGATTATTGGAAAGCTCACTTCGTATACAGGTTAGCTATGACTAAACCTTGACTGCAAATGATGTACCATCGGCTATTTCTATTTATGACGATCGCCAAAATCGTTTTCAAGACGCTTTTCTAACATTCCAGGATTCAATTAGCATAATTATGATTAGTGTGACCATAATATGGTGAACGTTAAAATATTGCAGCTGTGAGTCAAAATGGCTGCAATAATAATTTTTTGGCGACATTGCTGTAATTTAAAATGAATGGTCCTGGGAGTCAAGTAGTTATAAGGTTACTTTTCACTGCGCATTTTAAATAATTAATTAATCTTTATCCTAATTTATTGGCCCTATCTGTCTATAAATCTAATTAAATATTCCTGAAACCGACTGGTTTTAGAATATTTGTCGCTATGTATATAATTCACCGACCGTGTTAAAACACGTATATTATATTTTGTTGCTTAGCGCACGTTTTCGGAAAAAAACCGTGTAGGTCTAATAATTAAACCTGATTTAAATGAATAATCCTGAGGTTAACCAATTTTCATTAAGTTTCCAGTTGATCTTTTTATGACTCAGTGATTTTTTTTTCAGTGTGAACAATGTACTCACTTGGCACATAGGGCGAATTTGCTTGGAATGAAAAATAGCTTGATGCGTCTCAATGGCAGCCCAGCTGTATATCTCCCATGAGACTGAGTTCGAATTTGTATGATAACAGGCCTTGCTAAGTTACTCTCGAAGTCCAGCGCTCTGAACAGCCTCCGGCTGGATACATACGCTATATAAGATTTCATTCATTCATACTCAACACTTTGTATCACTCTAAAATCCCCACCATAAATGAATTTTGCTGATAGTCTGTATACGTTTCAACATGGATGAACAGCAGTCGAAATGGGTCACAGCAGTTGTACTAAAAAAATGAATAAACGCGAGTTTTACGCATAATGTTCATATTCAAATGTAAACCAATAAGAGTCGAGATTTAGATTTTTACAACAAACAAATAGTATATCTTTTTTATAACATTGTTTTGCTATATAATGTATATATTTGTATTCAGTCGTAAATTTCCGACAATTTGAGTATATATTTGACAATTGTATACCTCAAAGTTCTAGTTTTTATTGATTTTTGTGACCTTTGACCCCATATATTTGTTACATTTTGTTGATATCTTTTTTTGGCAATATGATGTATAGGTATATGTTAGTAACCAGTATTTAATTTCCAACAATTTGGATATAAATAAAACTATTTTTTTTAGCTAGCTTCTGGAGTTATATTGTAGATACAAAATGATGTATGGTATAATACTTATGATTTCCTTTAATATTCGCTATTTGACGGCCATTTTGGTACGCCATCTCGAATTTCAAAAATTATATTTTGAATGTGGTGTGTGTGAAGTACACTATATACCATATTAGACCCAAATCAAGTGACAATGCATTAAAACGAGTTTCCATGGTCAGATTTTGGTAAACTGTTGCTAAGCACATCTGATACTACAATACACCGTTCAGGAAACCTTTTGTAGCTATTTTTTAGGGTAAGGTGTTTTTTCCATATATGCAGCCGACTATATGCGTCAAAAGTAGACAAGTTGAATATATTTGTACAGACTGTTCCGCGCCCTGTCCCGTCGGCTGTACCATGAGCGTCACTGTGTGCGGTGTGTGTGAGGGGAACACTGACGTCTCCGGCACCGTGTTCGACGGGACCACCGGTCTGCCACTGTCCAGGGTGGAAGCCTACACCCCGGCCAACCGGCTGGTCAGCCTCGGGGAGACATCAGTGACCGGCAGGTTTTTGCTGACAGATATGTGTGCATCCGATCTTGACCTCTATTTCATTAAGCCGGGCTACACATCTAAAGAGAAGCTCTACGCGTACGAAGGGCAGAACATGGCCGCAGAAATGTGCGAAAACTGTGAGTGGCGCTTTAACCCTTTAAACGCCAAAGGTTAACTATTTTCAAATCTTGCTGATTGATGTCACATTTTATCTTTTACATGTTTAAAAGTGTAAAAAACCTTTTGGCTGCTGGCTCGGCAGGATGTGTGGGCCATCACTGCTGACCAAGTTTAGCCCTTTCATCACCATATTAATTTTCTAAATAAGGTTTGTTAACATCAGGCCAGCCATAGATACATAGTATTCTAATTTGGAATAAAAAGTGCAATAATAGATATATTACAGGCCCATGTATGATTGTCTGCTTTTCAGTCACTTATCTGTGTTTATCTGGTAACCATGGCAACCAAATTCAATGAAAGCAGGGTTAAATCAGCCTAAAATGAATGAAAAGAGCTTTTTGAAGATTTTTTTTCAAATTATGTTCATTCGAGATGTCTATGGTGGTGGAAACTCACCAAGACCCCAGAATGGAGCTATACCACAACACCCCGAGAGGTTACAGGGGGCAATATAAGGGCTGGAGGGGTAATACCCCATCAAATTACTCGTATGGCAGGAATGGACCAAATGAAAAAAAAACGATTGTCATGTTTGGACCAATGGCTAGTACTTCAAATACATTTGATGAATCCCAAACCAAGTACACATGGTGACATGAGTTGGGGTTGGGCTTAACAGGGGTATTACCCCAAGGTCATGACAAGGTCATCTCAAGGTCACAAGAAGATCAACTCAGCTTGAAGCAGGTGAAAATAACCTATTTTTGTTGGTTTTGTTTCAATTCAGCCCACTTGAATTGTCGATGGTGGTTGACACTCACTTAGACCCTAGCATGTAAATATACCAAAACACCCCAATAAGTTATAGGATTAATATAAGGGCTGGAGGAGTAATACCCCTATCAAATCACCTTTATGTCACCCCTTTCTCATATGGCAGACATGGACCAAATAACTCAAGGATTGTCATGTTTGAACCAATGGCCAGTACTTCAAACACTTATGATGAATCCCAACCCAACTACACATGGTGACATGGGTTGGGGTTGGGCTTGACAGGGGTGTTACCCCAAGGCCATCGCAAGGTCACAGAAAGGCAAATCAGCTTAAAAATAGGTGAAAATAACCTATTTTGGTTGGGTTTGCTTCAATTCAGCTTACTTAAATCACAAAAATAATGGCACCAACGGATTTTCCATACCCTAAAACTTAGGTGTAGAGCCAATAATTGTTATTATATGACTACAGGGTACTGTCATATATGACATATTTTAACTTTCTTGTGACTGACATGACCTATGACATTGACCCATGGTGTGACCTTGACCTTAAAACACAAAAATAATGGCACCAACGGCTTTTCCGTACCCGAAAACGTAGGTGTGGAGCCATTATTTGGTTTTATGCCACCAACGCACTCCCCGTACCCGAAAACCTAGGTGTAGAGCCATTATTTGTTTTCATATGATGACTGGTTACTGAGATATGGCGCATTTTCACTTTATGCACTATTCTTGTGGCGGCCATATTGAATATGAAAATTAGATTCAATTGTAGGCAACAAATTTTTTAAAACATTTTTTGGTAAGATTATGGACCCATATGAACTCATTTTTGATCAAATCGCCTTTCTAAAATTGTGTCTAGGTTGAGTGTTTTTTGGGGGTTGAAACAAGGGAAATATTATATTTTCCTTGGTTAAAATGACCACAGTATTGTTGATAAATTAACCTTTGCTGTCAGCGTGCACCTTTTATTTGTAGTGTTAAAATGCCCGCTAGGTTGCGCCTTTGCGGATAACAATCGGAAAAACTAGACACACAATGAACGCCAAACACGATCCTCAATTATTCACACGACGTTTGACAAGCATAATATTTTTATTTTTAATATAATTAGTTTTTCCCTGCGACAATACCCACTCTTATCTTTCTAGTTTTTTTCACACGTATATGTACGTGCTTAGCAACGTCATAAAACGTATATACATGTTTAGCAGTCTAAAGGTTAACCCTTTCACCACGAAATTATGACGTCATAAA
Organism: Flabesymbios commensalis; assembly: GCA_964017125.1. NCBI lineage: Eukaryota > Metazoa > Annelida > Polychaeta > Terebellida > Flabelligeridae > Flabesymbios > Flabesymbios commensalis. The sequence continues at coordinate 47,174,120 of OZ024913.1, read as the reverse complement.
TTGTCTGAGCGCTGGATTAGTTATTTTTTTAACTAAAAAAAGTCTGGCGACATCCGCGGTCTGCCAGGGGGGTCGCCTTTTGGCGACACCGCGGTGAAATGTGCTAATAAAAAAATAAAAAAACGAATTTTATCGGACCAGCGGTTAAAAGGTTAAACGTTTTTTTCTATTTGTATTATACTATAATATTACTATAATATTACTAGGTCTAACATAAAAAAACTGCAACAATGTTGCTACAATGCATTTCAGTAAGGTCCCCAGAACAACATATCAAATAATAAAAAAATGTGGAAGTAAGTGAAAAAAGGCCTTTTGTATATCGGGCGATTTCAGTCAAAAACGTATGTACTACAGAAGCTAGCTAGGGTTGAATAGGACTGCCTGTCGAGTTCCATTAATTTTGACTTTAAAATTCGGTTACATAATGTCTGTAAAAAAAAAAAACATAGAGCATATGTTTCAGAAGATAGTCAGTTGACCATAATATTGGGTCAAAGGTCATAAAAATAAATATAAAAGAACATTTTATTTTTTCAATCATTTGGTTCCTACTATTTTAGATTTTTCACCTATTTTGGCTTATGTCCACATACTTTGATGCGTTGCGGTAATGAATGTGCTGAAACTGTGTGCCGTTCACGACAATCACCAGCCTACATAATGACAGAGATGAAGAATTGGGATCTCTACACTAAAAAGCCACCATAGCCAATAATGCAGTGAACACGGTTTGTATGCGTGAAACAACAGACTGACAAATTTAGCATTTAGGGTCATCAAATTTCTCATTTTCCAGGTCTTCCCTAATTTCCAGATAGAGAGAGAAACCTGATAATTAAACTCTTGAAAACTGTCAGAAATGTATCCTAATGCTGATTACAAATACATTTATATATATATATTATATTGCTCAAAAATGTCATAAAAGAAAATATAGCATTATATGGGGTCAGAGGTTAAAAAATGAAAAAACGATTGAAACCTCGTTATTTCGTCATACATGTTTGTATACTTCAATTGTTATAAATGTAACGCTGAATACAAATATATCAATAATATTGCATAAAAAATATTCTAAAAGGACACATCAAGTTAAAAATGCGTAGGTTACGGTGCTAGGAGTGTTGTTTTTAAAATTGGTCACTGATGGGTTTACAATATGAGCACATTCATCAAAATGGAAATGTCATGATGGTTGTGATCTCATTTTCAATGGAGATTTAGTCATGCTTAATGTGAAGTTTGCTGCACATTCATATGATACAAAATAGTTTACACTGACAAATCCTAATACTAATAAGACGGACAGGCCTACGCAATGCGTGACAACTATATATATGTACTCCCAACACAAATTTGACCTTTTGGGCCACGAAAACGGCTGATGTCAGTCACCTTTTGCTCATGTTCGAGCTTATTCAAGGTATTGTTGAAGTACATTTATGAATATACAACATTCAGAGCATTAAAATGTTGAGTGTCTTGCTCATCACAAAAGATATAAATCATTTAACGCCTGTCAATTGCCTTTTAACGTCGTTGCAGCTTGCGCCTTTCGGTCGCCCTTAAACGTCTCCACGTCGTCCACTAACGCCTCCTCGTCGCCCTAGAATGCCTCTCCGTCGCATTAGCACCACTGCATCGCCATTTAACTCTTTCTATGTGGAACATTCCTGGGCCAATCGTCGAGTTCCATATACTTTGATTTTAAAATTCGATTGCATAATGTCTGTAAATAAAAAAACATAAAGCCATGTTTCAGAAGATAGTCAGTTGACCATAATATTGGGTCAAAGGTCATGAAAATAAACAAAAAAGAACATTTTATTTTTTCAATTATTTGGTTCCTACTATTTTAAATTTTTCACCTATTTTGGCCTATATCCGCCTAGTTTGATGCGTCGAGGTACTGAATGTGCTCAAACTGTGTGCCGTTCACGACAATCACCAGCCTACATAATGACAGAGATGAAGAATGGGGATCTCTACATTAAAAAGCCACCATACCCAATAATGCAGTGAACACGGTTTGTATGCGTGAAACAACAGACTGACAAATTTAGCATTTAGGGTCATCAAATTTCTCATTTTCCAGGTCTTCCCTAATTTACTGATAGAGAGAGTATCCTGGTAATTATACTCTTGAAAACTGTCAGAAATGTATCCCAATGCTGATTACAAATACATTTATATATACATTATATTGCTCAAAAATGTCATAAAGGAAAATATAGCATTATATGGAGTCAGAGGTTAAACAATCAAAAACGATTGAAACCTCGTTATTTTGTCATACATGTTTGTATACTTCAATTGTTAGAATTGAATGCTGAATACAATATATAAACAATATTGCATAAAAAAATATTCTAAAAAAACACATCAAGTTAAAAATGCGTAGATTACGGTGCTAGGAGTGTTGTTTGTAAAATTGGTCATTGATGGGTTTACAATATGAGCACATTCATCAAAATGGAAATGTAATGATGGCTGTGATCTCATTTTCAATAAGGATTTAGTCATGCTTAATGTGAAGTTTGCTGCACATTCATATGATACAAAATAGTTTACACTGACAAATCCTAATACTAATAAGACGGACGGACCTACGCAATGCGTGACAACTATATATATATATATATTTTTTTTTAAATGATATAAATCATTTAAATGATATGAATAATTTAAATCCTGTCAATTGCTATTTAATGCCGTTACAGCTTGCGCCTTTTGGTCGCCCTTAAACGTCTCCACGTCGTCCACTAACGCCTCCTCGTCGCCCTAGAATGCCTCTTCGTCGCATTAGCACCACTGCATCGCCATTTAACTCTTTCTATGTTGAACATTCCTGGGCCAATTTTCGAGTTCCATTAACTTTGACTTTAAAATTCGATTACACAATGCCTATACATAAAAAAACATAAAGCCATGTTTCAGAATATAGTCAGTTAACCATATATAATATTGGGTCAAAGGTCATAAAATAAACAAAAATAAATTTATTTTTTTTCTCAATCATTTGGTTGCTACTATTTTAGCTTTTTCATCTATTTTGGCCTATGTCCGCCTACTTTCATGTGTCGCGGTATTGAGTGTGCTGAAACTGTGTGCCGTGCACGACAATGACCAGCCTACATAATGACAGAGATGAAGAATTGAGATCTGTAAACTAAAAAGCCACCATAGCCAATAATGCAGTGAGCACGGTTTGTATGCGTGAAACAACAGACTGACAAATTTAGCATTTAGGGTCATCAAATTTCTCATTTTCCAGGTCTTCCCTAATTTCCAGATAGAGAGGGAATCCTGATAATTATACTCTTGAAAACTGTCAGAAATGTATCCTAATGCTGATTACAAATACATTTATATATACATTATATTGCTCAAAAATGTCATAAAAGAAAATATAGCATTATATGGGGTCAGAGGTTAAAAAATGAAAAAACGATTGAAACCTCGTTATTTCGTCATACATGTTTGTATACTTCAATTGTTAGAAATGTAATGCTGAAAACAAATATATAAATAATATTGCATAAAAAAATATTCTAAAAAAACACATCAAGTTAAAAATGCGTAGGTTACGGTACTAGGGGTGTTGTTTTAAAAAATTGGTCATTGATGGGTTTACAATATGAGCACATTCATCAAAATGGAAATGTAATGATGGCTGTGATCTCATTTTCAATCAAGGTTTATTCATGCTTAATGCACATTCATATGATACAAAATAGTTTACACTGACAATTCCTAATACTAATAAGACAGACGGACCTACGCAATGCGTGACAACTATATATATATTTTCATTTTTATTATAAATGATATAAATAACTTAACTCCTGTCAATTACTATTTAATGCCGTTACAGCTTGCGCCTTTGGGTCGCCCTTAAACGTCTCCCCGTCGTCTACTAATGCTTCCTTGTCGCCCTAGAATGCCTCTCTGTCGCATTAGCAACACTGCATCGCCATTTACCTCATTCTATGTGGAACATTCCTGAGCCAATCGTTCATGATTTGCGAAATTAAACTGTAAAAATAATTAATTTCCGGCCATATTTACATCATTTAGATAGGCGTCATCCCATTCTAAGGATATCAGAATGGATATCAAGTAACCTTCTGTGAACTTTCCCAGGTCATCTCAGAAAAAAGTTTTTTTTTTCTTGAGTAAATGTGTTATTTATCCTGGCTTCCTATATTAACATTGGGTATGAAAGGTTACATGGTCTGGACTTGCTCTTCACCTGTTTACAAGAAAAAGAAGAAGAAGAAGTGTTTATTCAACCATAAAAAATTAGTAAATGAAAGATGAGTGAAATAAAATTTACAGGGTGGTTTGGGAGACCTCCATTAAGACCACAAGGTCGCTAGCATGGAGGCCACCCATGATATCATCTATATAAACATATAGCATTTTGAAGTTATGATACCTCGACAAGACACACCAAGGTCATTTTAAATGGACTCACAAATGATAACAATTCTAATTTTGTCTATTTTTTGCCAGTTTAACCTTTAAATTTGACCCTTTAGGTTACCTTAGCATGACCTTGAGGAGATACCTAGTTAAAGAACAATCTCAGATCATTTTATTATTTGAGACTAGACATGGGTCAATGTTTGTAAGATCAGAATAATTATACACTACTCCCTTCCCAGAAATGTAAGGGTGGTTAAACGGGTTGTGACGGGATTGCAGCGTTAAAGGGGTTGATAAGGAATTAAAATCTCCCCAATAGTAAAGCAGGGGTACATTATACATACATGGGTTCAAAATGATATTTGAATTTGGTGGCAATTCACACACATGACCTTGTCAGTACTGGAATTACTAGTCATCGATAACCTGTAACTGTAACCGAGAGCCGTAAATAAAGAACGTTTTTGGATCCCGGCTGGGGTCCGAGAGCCGCATGGAAAAGGTTAATGTTTTTCCATCACTCTGAAACGCCTATCAGTTGCCCTTTAACGCCTCCTCAACGCACTTTAGCACCTTTTAGTCCCCTTTTAACACACCTGTCACACTTCGCGCCTTTCTATTGCACTTTAACGCATCTCTGTTGCCCTTTAACGCTTCATCGTCGCCGGTTGCCATATGACTTCTCTCAGTAGCTTGTTAGCACATCCTCATCACATTTTATTACTTTTGCGTCACTTGTAACGCCTCACCGTCGCTCTTTAACGCCTACAATATACTTGGAAATATAGTGTATATATTTGTAATCAACATTTAATTCGAGTATAAAATATAAATAATAATTATAATTAAATTGTAATTTTTATCGAATTTTGTAACCTTCGAACACGTTCAAAACTGACCATCTGCTGGAAAATGGCCTGTATTTTTTTTTATTACCAGACATTATACAATCGAATTTTAAAGTCAAATCCAATGGATCTCGATAGTCCTACTCAATTCTAGCTTAGTATGCTGACAAATAAATTATTCCAGCTTAGCATACTGACAAATTTTGATTTTTAAGATCTTTAATATAGGGGTTATTATATGAAAAATACCCATCTTAACCTACCCCCCCCCCCTCCCTCTCACAGAAACGGAATATTGTTTCATTGTGTATGGTAGCTAATATACGGAAAATAAAGAAAACAATTGCGTGCAAAAATAGCCAAATCCAAGATGTCCGTCATATGCTCAGTCTATGTTATGTATGTATGAAATATGTTTTAGTCATTATAAATAGATTTTTTACCGTGAAACCGAACAAAGACAGAGAAACAATATGTTTCGCTCAAACCTGTACATGAAAGTGGATGTCCTGAAAATGGATTTTCCGAAAAATAACTATTTGCTGATATGGAATCACATATCACTCGCTCAGTTGATTAGCCTCCTCACTAAAAAAAAGCATGAAAGTCAAGCACTATAGGCTGACATTTTTATTGTTTTTTTCTAAAAGGAGAATTATCATGAATTTAAATTTGGGTAACACCAGTTTTATCATATATTTGTACGATAGATGGGATAATAATTAAAGCTTGGGATGAGAATTTTAAATTTTGTCAATTTTGAAAGTTGAATTTATATAAAGCTATATAACCTACTGATCTTATATAAAATACAAAAATGTAAAAAAAACACGTTAAAGCACTAAAAAGACGAAACAATCTCTATTTCCAAGACATATACTGTCATGTTAAGAAGTTTGTTTACAGCATACCACAATATAGACCGCAAATACTGACATCTAAGACGGCATTATCAAAGTAACCACCACATAGTTACTTCAATAACTGCCGCCCTTAATTGATGTGGGAACAGGTTGATCAGGGGGGGTTCCCCCGCAGCACCGAATACCTGCTCAACGCTGGGCCGACGGCATCAACATAGGGCCCAATTCTGTAGGAACATTCAAACGTCCTTTAGCATGTGTTTATGTATACAAAAAGTTTGTTTGGTTTACAGTCGGATTCATAAAAATGTGATTAAAAAATATTTTTTTAAATCTAAAAACTCTGAAAAAAATAATATCATGATTTGTGGGATGTACTACTTCATTACAAAATTAAAAACGAAAATTGATGTCATCCCAAGGAGCTGCTTTAACATATTAGCTAATCACATGTAATTTGAATAAAATGTGTAGTATACATATAGGTGACCATTCTGAAAAAAATGCCATAAAACTGGCACCTCGTGATACATACAATACTAAATTGAGAAAATGCAAAAATCGCTTCTGTTTTAATTTGTTCTATTTCGAATCATAAATGCCTATGAATTATTTGAATTGTTTGTAGTTTGATAGGCACTGTATTTCATTTTAGATATCACGTTTACCACACACCCTCAGAGCGTGGCCCTCTTTGCCGGAGATAAACTCACTTTGACCTGCAAGGCAGAAGGACTACCCAACATCACTCATTACGATTGGTGAGTTAAAAACTCACCTGGGGTTGAAAGGGTTTATCCGCCATTAGAAAGTGACAGACACACCCTTTCAATCCCAAGTGAACGGAAATATAACCCAATGCTAAATGACAAATGTTTGCAACAGAATACAGTGGACACTCTCACACGTAACAATACCATGCTGAAAATACTTCTGTAGTCTACCCCTGTAAAAAATATATCCCTGATATCGAAAAACATGAATCTGCTATTATGAAGATTGAACATTTTTTAATTTAAACACGTTCTTTTCGTTAATCGTGGAAGGACTACATCAATTTTCAAAAACAATTTCCAGGTTTAAAGATTCAAATTTGATTCGTGATGGCGAGAAGACACCAGGAGACAGCTCCACGTTTACCATTGCTGCTGTCACTGGTGCTGATTGTGGCCGTTACCAATGCCGTGCTGTCAGCTATGCCATGAAGAAATTTTCACTGTCAGCTGATGTGAGCATAACAGGTGAGATTTGGTTTGGCTCTGGAAATGTAGACGTTATACTAGACGATCCTCGTGATGTCGTACTTTGAGGTTCGTTTTAAATAATTTGTTGTATTGCCAAATATATCTTTCTTCTGAATTGTATCCATTATTACAATTACCATGTTTCAAACAAGCAAAATAATGGGGGTTTTTCCATGTGAAGGAAAACAGCAAAAACCGCTTACTTGGGAAATAAGTGATAACTGCGTATTTTCTAAGTAAGCAGGTACTGCTGTTTGCCTTCGGACTGTATTGTTTTATGTTGAAAGTTGACTCCTGTGATGAGACGCCCTCGGTTAGAATGTTCTACTTGGGATCCTGCACTGCAGTGATACGAGGAGAGGTGGTGACGTCGGTGGATATTGGAGCCTGTAGCGGCACCGCATGTACATTCAGTGACAGATCCAGGGACAGTGAAGGCATGTGCTGCGAGATGAAGACATCTGATGAGATCCTTGTGAACTGCCATACCTTCACCTACCCTATAAGTCAGATCTTGTCCTGTGGATGCGCCGAGTGTGCTGATGACAATACTGTTACTGTGAGTGGGGCCGTCAGGTTTGTTGGAAGAGATGGAGCCAAGCCTCCGGGAAAGAAACTCAAGTTTTACGTTGGAACATCAAGCCACTTCACCAAAGAGGACGGCTCGTTTAGCTTGGTGACCTCAACTAACGCTGACACTTTGGTGCTTCAGTTCCGTGGTGATTTACAAGAGGGATATGCGCCGAATTTGATGACCGTGCGCTTACAACCAGAAATAAACGGTTATGAAGTCCTTGTGCTGTTAAAACTGATGCTCACTGCCGTGGATCTTGATCCTTCTCAGGTTCATGTCCTCACGTATGGAGACAGTGCAGGCATGAGCGCGATGGCAGAAGTTACTATCCCTGCTAACAGCATGATACTACTGACCGGTGAGTTACTGGACAGCACTAATGTGGTGTCGGCATACCTTACATTTAGTGATCCTCGCCTGGATACAGGGTTATCACTAGCACCTGGTGAGTTCACAACCACAGACGGAGATGGTATTCTGCGTAATTTGGTTACAGGCGGTGTATTTGGTCTGCATCTCATCCTTAAGGACACTGGGGAAACTGTTATTCTACTCGGTGAGGTGAATGTGGAGGTATCTGAAGATCAAGAAGCTGACGGACTGTCCTCGTGGCGTCTACATCCCAGTACAGGCACCTGGTATGACCCTGTAATTTTCCAAGATGAAGGAGCCACCTTGTCTGCAGTTACCAGCTTTTCTTCTGGCAGTATTAAAGCGGTCAACATAGACTACATAGATACCAATGCTCGGTGTTGGGCTAAGGTGTTTGTGTCTATCAATTCAGATGGTAAAATACCTGCTCCTAATGTACGAATCTGTGCTTACTCCAGAGATATTAACACGACCACCGAGGTGGCCAAAACAGTAACGTTTACCGGGGTTGATGGCAAAGCCTGTATACAAATCCCTTGTGGAAAAGAACACGAGATATTGGTAACGAATGTGAATGACTACACCACCAGTGACGCCCACAAATTACCAGAGGGATTTACATTCAGCAACATATTGAACAGAAGAGTCTCATTTACTTCTCCAGCGATATCTGATTCTTCCGTAACCAGTGGAGATGGTCCAGTGCATTCAAGTCAATCTGCATGTCATTCCGCAAATGGGTGGGATTATCACTTCAAATTCTTCTTTAGCAATCACCCTAAACCTGGTCATCTGATCCCAACAGAACCTCGTCCAGGACTCCCAGATAGTTGGTACCCTGAACCCATGGCTTCACCGGAAAGAACCGCCTGTATGGTGCGAGTTAGAATAGATGTGAGTATAAATACCAATAGCCTATAATCGCAACAATATTATTGTTATCCATCAATATCGTAAAGTTCATGTTCAATGCTGCTACATTCTCTGATTAGTGAGGCATTCAATAAAATTTATCCAAATCTTTTACGTTATCATGCAAATACTAACATCGGCAACTTCTTACTTGAAAAGTAAGCAGTTACCAGATCGTCGCCTCGAAGCTCAAGGATCCTACCTGACGCTCGTCAGATAGGATCCTCGTCAATGGCAGATAGGATCCTTGAGCTCCGAGGCGACGAGATGAGTGATGTTGGCATTTGAATGACAGAGCAGAAATTCAATGTCTGTTACCCTTAAAGCGTCAACGTGTATTTTTTCGTTTTTCACCAACTTGAAGTTGTATCTCGTTATCGCGACCCACAACTTCAAATGTGTAAGAGATACATCAATTGTATATGTCTTCAATTTGGGACCTACGTGTTTGCATTTCTTGTAATTAATTCAACAAATGGTAGCTCCCCTCTAAAGCTTCATATAGAATGTATTAATAACAATAATGTGTGATTTGTGGTTAAATGGCTACTGGTACATATTTCTAGACATACATCCAATCACATACTTTATCATGCTAAAATTCAATGGTGTAATATTGGGGTCATCTCTCTTTTTCTTCTCAAGAAGCTCTGGCATACCGACAAAATAAAGAAATTAAGATGTTGGTCGAGCACACTAAGTACCCCTATGGCCACGCCGCTGAGTTCAGTTACACTTGTATTTTATTAATATGCCATTGTACGCGAAGAAAGATAAATAAAATATCTTCTGTTAACCAGAGTCATGACTCCAGCTTGGAAGCAGTCGCCTCAAGCCACAGAGGTGACGATGACGGAGGCTTTAACTACGGTGTTTACGACACGGGATTTCTGAAGTACTACGACGTGGAGGAAGCATCCTATGATCCCGAGCATCAGTTCGCCTGCGTGGAAGTGAAATGTCCAGGACTTGCATTGGACAACGAGACAGTGCCAATTCCTCAGAATGATCCCGCTGTATTTGTCAGGATTAACATAAAGCACCCCGCCGAGGCTACCTGTGGCTTCGTCAGGTAGGCTACTACGTGTTCTGCTGTGCAGAGGCAAAAAGCAGTAACTGCTTACTTTTAAAGTAAGCAGTTACTGCCGTTTGCCTTTCCAGTACAGTGTTGCTGTTTATCAAAGCCACATCCCGTTCCCAAAACAAGAATGAGCGTCACCTAGTGAACAACTATACATAACCAGGCCCATCTCTGTCTGTGATTTGTTGCAATTCCCGCTGCGCGATGCATTGTGGGTCACAATGGCAGATGAAAATGGTATGCATGGTAGCTGTGCAATTTCAACTCTAATATGCTTCATGATCTTATACTATTGCTATAGGCCCTATACCTACATTCATTTTTCAATATTATATCGGCTCGAATTAGCTATTTGAATTTGGGCGACACTTGTGTTTGCTAGAGGCTCTAAGTTCAAAATGTGCACTTCTTGTTTTCTGCCAATAGGGCTAACTCTCTCTGACAAATATCGGTGTTCAAAATGTGAATTCTTAAGGATATGAATGAATGAATGAAAGAATGAAATCCTATATAGCTCATTTATCCAGCTTGAAGCTGTTTAGAGCGCTGAACATCGACAGTAACTTAAAAAGGCCTGTTATCATTCAAATTTCAGCTGAGCTGTCATTGAGGCGCATCAAGCTATTTTTCATTCCAAGCAAATTCGCCTTATGTGTAACGTATTCACACATTGTGGATTTTCTGGGGTCTCGCCGGATGTAAACTGCAACTAAATCCATTGAAGTTCCTTTACGTCCAACTCTAGGTCAGTCAGACGAGCGATCTGTTTTACGTGGTTCTCTGAGCTCCACGTCACAACATCGCTGCACGCATGTCCTAGTGTATACCCATCCAATTATGGACCAGGCCCGGTGTTGCTTAACTTCAGTGATCGAACCGACACCGATGAGCTCACGCCGTATTCCCTATAAATATGCAATGATATGCAAACCTTAGTAGGCTACTAATTAGCTAATTAACAAATTCACAGAAGTACATTAAACACATAGGATACGTTTAATGTACATCTGTGATTTTGTTATTATTGTTGTGGTGATTTATCATGGACCTGGCATTTTTATCGCGGGAATATCTCTTTGGATATCTCTTTTAATAAAATGAAAACTGCCAGTAGCGATATACAAAGCGCAATTTCACCACATTATTTTTATTTTTGTGTTTTTAAAACTAATATCATTATATAAAGACATATCAAAACAATACACAGAAAACTGTGGGTGATGTCGTCGACCTTTAATCGCAATGTGCCAACTAGTTATCTCATTGTTGCAGCTATGGAGACTCTGACAGCCCATTCCTGACGTCGCTGAGTGAGACGGACTCCGGAGTCAGCTTTCTGATGGACCCAGAAAAATGCTCGGTGTGCGACGCCGAGTCTGAGGACTACGACTACGACGCCTGCTTCACCGCAGAATCAGAATCTCCAATCAACTGCGGAGATCAAAGGGTGTTTGTCGGCACGGGTGTTGGAAGGGCGGCAGGCAATGACGCCTTGGACAAGTGCTACTCTTCTGATGCTCCTTACTACGCACGATTTCAGTGTACTTGATAAACGACAAACTTGAAACTTCAAAGATACAGGATCTGTTAATAATCGTTCGATTAGCTGATATATTAGACATATTTTTGCTGAATGTAGTCATAGTTAATTTACACATTATTTTTCTATATCAGCAAAGAAAAAACGAAAGAATCTAACTTCCTCTAGCGAAAGAACATTTCCACCACAAACGAAACAACATTGTTATTCTACGCCAGCGAAACGAAGATTATTATGTCAACCATCAGCAAAAAATAAAATTATTATATCTACAGCAAAAAGATATTCCTTCGAAAAGTATTTTATGAACAGTGTAAGTTAGTTTTTCATTAAAAAAACTGCGAAATTTGTTTACCATTCATGGATTGTCAGCACACAATGCTCAGAGTGAATGGATTTTTTTTTAAGCTGATACGAAGGCTACTGGCGGCGTAATATTACATGTGGTTCAAATGACGAGAATGAAGAGAACAACAATTTTATAAGGATGTATGCGGTGAAAATATGATATAATTATATATCTATTATATATAATGATATCATTACCTATCTATGTAATTGATATAATCATGTAAAATTATACATTTCTATGACTTATGTACGAATCAGGCTCTGTGTGATACAAAACGTGTTCTAAAAAAATATTTTTATGTTTGTAGGCCTATCTATAGTAAAACTGCTGTTACAATTCATTTGTATACACATAAATAATAATATTATATATATTATGAGAAAAAAAGGGCAGCTGAGATGATCTGATCTGAGAAATGGAAGGAATTATAAGAAAACTGGGATTCTTGTCATGGGACAATAAAAAAAATACACTGAAAACCAGAGTGTAGTTAGAGCAGTCAACTATTATTAAAAAATATTCTTGCAACAGAGTTTGATGAATCTATTTTGTTTTTATTTAAATCAGCAGGAAGATCATTATTTGGATTATAGTTGATTATAGTGAGATTTCTTTCTAACAAAAATAATTTACGTTCTAATTAAATCTATTTTCAATACGTTTTCTGTGATCTATAGTTGAAGTTTTGGAGATTACTTGTCTGAGCTGTGAAGTGAAGATGGTGTATGTCATCTAGGGTTTGATTTTTACAATCTCGACTTGAATGTGGTAACTAATCGTACTGTCATGAAAATATTGCTCCCAGGAATGATCCTTGTGTAACACCAATATAGTTTCTGAAATGGTTTATGAAACAACCACATGTAGCTATTGAAAGTTGTAGGTGGCATAAAATGTACCCGGCTCCTTTTTGTGAAAGGAATAGTTTTTTATATTAAATCAGGATGTTGACGATGCATTTTTTTTATTTGCGTCTGTCAGGTATAGATATATATGAGCGCCTACGAGAAGGAAGTATTTAATTAATATAGCTTAAGAAGAATAAGCAGCCTAGTCCTACGTATCGCTTATAAAGAAAGGTGTCTAATCATGATGTTATATCGGTCGTGTTTTCCACCTTGTAAATGTGCCGCCTCGGTGTGAGAAAACTGGTAGCGTAGTTGCCTCTGAAGCCGTGTCTTGCCTTCGCACGGCAGTACTGTGACAAACAAATTGGTTCACTCAAATGTATACATTTTCCAGAATTGTTTACTAGTAGTAGATGGGATGATAACAAGAATAAAAATAGCAGGCTAACAAATTAATTACGCATTAAAAATAAATTTTAATATTGCTGGTGCTTTATTTAAATAGTGGTTGGATTGAATACATGTACATGATGTAGATAATACAATTACTTCCTATGTCTCTGCTTAACTTCATTTCTATCTCACATAACTATCATTCCGTATACATGTGACCAGAAATGCGTAATACATGTGACCTATACTGCCGTACCGAGCCAAAAAACAGAAACTGCTTGCATTTCAAGTAAGCAGTTATTCCCTTCTACTATTTGCATAGCAGTATGATAATATATACACCATGTAAGCTGCGATAACGACCCACAGCATCATGTGAACTTTGCCTCGTAATGTTACTGTACACAACTTAAACAAATATTAACCCTTATCCCGCTAAATTTATTTATTTAAATTTCCACCTACTTGAAGTTGTGGGTCGCGGTAGCGAAACACAACTTGAAGTGGGTGAAAATTATTCATATTTGTATAATTTGAGACCAAATATTTGCAAATATTGTTGTTTAAAAACACATTTCATTCACAATAACATTGACTTAAACGGCTAATAAAACAGACTAAAAACAACATTAGTCGTGACTAGCGCTATAAGGGTTAAATTTATATATTGGCTGGTACTACATATTGTAATATCACACAGTAATAATATTGCACGTAATATATGATATTGCACCTCTACACGAAAACACGCCGGAACATCAATCAATCATATATTATGTTTCCCACTTCTTGTCAGTCCAGGTGTGATCTTATATGTTTTAGTCGCCTGTATTTTGGGATTGTCTAAGAATATGCGAGGTTATGATGAGTTGACCTTTACACCCGACATGATTTATTTTTGATGAACTCCTGCGAGTGAAAAATTGTATAATCCATTGAAATAAAGACATTCTGAGCTTTCGTTATAGATATTCTGCCGTGCAAAGCCAGAAGGTGGTATCTGCTTACTTCACAAGTCAGCAAACACTGCCTTTTGGCTTTGCAGAGCAGTATTACACTTGGGTAGGCCTACGGTACAGGAGAGTACATTACTATAAACATATAATATATATGACCGTCTCAGTAAGAAACATCATGAAACAAGAATGTTTCGAGTGATCAACAGTCCGTAACTTTCTCGTTGCTGCCGGTCGTTTCAACAGGGACTTTCTTGACGTCCGGGACAAATATGTTTTGCATGGAACCGTCCAGTTTTCTGGGGACAAGATCCACCGTATCATCGTCCCAGGATATACTCCTGTTGTCGTAGGATTGGAGTGTACTGATGCTGTCCCCCTTTTTTATTCCGTTCCTTACAACGTCAACTGGAAATTCTTCTCCGTCGAGGACAGTCGTTTGAATAATGTCCACAGTCCTTTCCTCAACTGTGAATAATTAAAAATTAGCATATTTATTTTGACCCTTTAATTAGCCACCAAGTTACTTAAAGCGACACATTCAGGCCAAAAATCATCCACAAGCCAGAATTTTGTTTTGGCTCTGTGATATAGCCATGTGAACATGTCCATAGACTAGATGCGGAAGTCTTTTTAATGTTGGGTCGCTGTGACAGCGCAGCAAGTGAGCCGAAAACCCCGTTTATCAGTTATTCGTGTATTTCTTATTTTAGCAAGCATGTCTGAAATTAAATCACGTGCATGCTGACATAATTATCATGGACATAATTATCAACGAACCAAAAGAAAAATGATGATTTTGCCCTGATTGTGTCTCTTTAACTCTTTAAATGATTTAATTAGAATTTTAACTCACTTGAAGTTGTGCTTCGCTGACGCGATTCACAACCCTAAGTTGGCGAAAATTATTTAGATTTGACCAAATGAAGGCCAGCGAGTTTAAAATATTACTGATTTATGTGACGTTTTATATTTAACATGTTTGAAAGCTGGTATTTAATTTGCTGATAGAAACGAATATAATCGTGTCCGGCGTTGAAAGGGTCAATTTGATTTTCTAATCCAGTTGAAATTTTGCCTCAATCACGCAATCCCCAACTTCAAGGGGGTGAAAACTACCTGGGCCGATTATGTAAACTGTTTAATCACTTTTAAAATACATTTTTACAATACAGTTTTGGTGTATTTTTTGTGAGGCACAAAGTCGCTGTGAGCAAGTCTCATTTAAAAGGTTTTGACACAAGAGCCGCATTTTAAGCACATTTTTAAACATATGAGAAATGAAACACTTACCTATCTCCTCATTTAATGACCCATATTTCTTGAAGAACCGTGTTAAATCTACCTGAATTATTCTGTAACAAAGAACATTATGCATATCTCACTTAACAGAAGCTAAACTATTTCAAGAAAGTCAATTTGGTGTGTGGTGGACCCGCATGCCCAGTAAACACAAAACATTTGCATAACGTTTATACAATGTTGGGCGAAGACGTTGGACCGACGTTGTATAAATGTTATATTAATATTTTGTGTTTGCTGGGTGATCAGTTAACTTCAATAACAACATAATTAAAAAGCTTAACTGATTGTATTAACACGTTCTAATCTAACTATATACCTGTTTTACAATGTGTACAATTAAAAGATCATATGCAGTAAGTAGTTAGAAAATATGCCTTGGCCAATTAAAACTAGACATACGCAATATACACACTGTGCTATAAAACGCCTGCAATATACGACCTTGCTGTTAAAAAAAGTGAATTATTGAATAAATGAATGAATGGATGAATGAATGAATGAATGAATGAATGAATGAATGAATGAATGAATGAATGAATGAATGAATGCATGAATGAATGAATGAATGAATGGTATTTAGGCCAACCTTGGCGCACATATAGGCTAAGCTGGGCCAGGGAACCTCCTGAAGATGGTGAGATGAATTAGATGACACTGCCCTCCAGGCACAGGACTCGAAATTCGAACGCTGGCGGTTTGAGGTCGAGCACGCTACCTTTTGGTGATCGAAGCTTCCCACGAGTGAGCGGAGAAGACGCATGTGTTCTGAAACGCGAATACCAGAGCGGGAGAGGAAACCGCGAGCTCCTATGTCACAGGCAGCTTTACCGTTTAACCGCCGGTGCCGCATATTTTCGGGTTGTCATTTTTTATTAGCACATTAAGTACCCCATTTTAAATATGTTGAAGATAAAATGTGACATCAACCAGCAGGATTTAAAAAGAGTGAACCTTCATTTTGTCAAATCTGAATAATTTTCACTCACTTGAAGTTGTGGATCGCGTCAGCGAGACTCAACTTCAAGTGGGTGAAAATTCAAATAAAATAATTGGCGGTTAAAGAGTTGACCCTTTAAGCCCTTTAAGCGCTGATATATTTCTCATAAACCATGGAGACCAAATAGTTTTATTTATTTGAAATCATCAAAAGTGTCTTGATTCTTTCTGATTTACTTGAATACCTATGTTATGGGTCTACGGTCTACTTTTTAGTGCGGGGATCGACTTTAGATGTCAGAAACTTACTTATTTGGTTCAGTAGTGAATTATCAACTTTTTGCATGCATGTACGCGTATATTTATTCTTTCTAATTATTTGTGCATTTCACCATGACATTCTCACCCTGTACCAAAGTATTGGTTTGGGGAAATACAATTTGTCTTGTCTTGTCTTGTGTCTCGCAACCGCGTCCCACAACTTCAAGTGGGTGAAAATTACTCATAATATGCGTGAGTTTAATTTGAGAACAAAAGTGCGCAAATCTTGATGTTTAAACATGTATTTCAGTCTGAATAACAGTGATTTAATCAGCTAATAAAACAGAATTAAAACGCCTATTGTCGTGCTTAGCAGTGTAAGGGTTAAAGTAGTAGTCCACTTTGCACCATTATCATCATAAGTGGAGACCCAGAAAACACCGCGCGGATTACAGAGATAGGGTGTGATACTTCAGAATCAGACGGAATATGGAAATTTTATTTTTTATTTGTTTGCCAATTTAGAAAGGAACAATTATTGTCTTGATCATTTTGGTACAAATATATTTTAAAAATAGTTTAATACCAATGGCGCTAAGTTAAATAAAAATTAAGTGCATTTAGAATTTAAAATAGACGTTTTGAGTAAATACTTCTCAAAGATGCAATACATGTTAGCACAGAATATCCCTTTTTATTATTTAATTTTAGACAAGCTTTACTGTAAAGAGATGACCTATTTACTGATTATTTTATTCTGTATGAATTATTTTATTTTATTATTATTATTTTATTTAATTTCCTAGTCTTTGGAATTATATAGTTTAAACTGTTTTCTCGGTCTGCCAGTCTTATCTGTTGTTGTAACACAGATAGTATTGTTTAACTGAGATAGCTATCAGGAAGCACAGATACAAACACATTGTAAGGGTTAACCCTTTAACCGCCGGTGCATTAAGCACATTAAGTATCACATTTTAAATATGTTAAAGATAAAATGTGACATTAATCAGCATGATTTGAAAAGAGTTAACCTCCATTTTGTCAAATCTGAATAATTTTTACTCACTTGAAGTTGTGGATCGCGTCAGCGAGACACAACTTCAAGTGGGTGGAAATGTGGCGGTTAAAGGGTTAACCACCACGCCAAAAAACTATAGTATTATAAAGCTTTCCGTTGCTACTTACATGAATATGGTTAGCGGTATGGTGTAAATGATGGCTTCTAGGATGAAGGAGAACCCGGCGAAGTAGTCCACTGTGTCTGGGTAGACGAGGTAGTTATAGATGGAGACGGCGATGATCTCCCCGACGGCTTCCACACAGGCGATCACAGCGAACAGCTTACCTGGTGATCAACATGGAAAATGTGGAAGGCAAAGGGATATCACTGAATTCTTAATGTTCCTTCTTTAAACGCAGTGGCTATTGACAGGGACACCCCTGTCAATAGTGCGTTTATACGTGTTATTGACAGGGAGATGATTAGCCATTCTGTGCTTCCCACACAAGACGCCTCCATCTTCCCAGCAAAAAGCACACGTGTTGTTGAAATGGCCGCGAGAATAGAGGCTGGTACCTTCTTCTCAAACCGTGAAGAGTGGAAGAAGACATTAGAAAATTTTATATCTAGCCATCAAGTAGAATTTATTGGTACTCGGCAGCAAGAGCATTGCTGCTGCGAAAGATGGCTATCGCCGAAGGTTGTGCAGCCCCCTTCGGCGATTCAATCGGGCAAGTCGAGGAGACGAAGTTCAGGACTGCGCCTCAATCAACCGAAAGTAGGGATATTCAAAATCGTCTCTAATCACCCTACACTAATTGGCATATGACATCAACATCCACTGCTGACAGGTTGACCCTGTCAATAAGACATCAACACCCATTGCTGACGGGGTCACTCTGTCAATAAGACATCCCATGTACACTGCTGACAGGGTAAAACCTATGTAAGACAGGCTCTTATTGGTTGCATTTCTTAGCTCCTGATTGGTTGTTATTCACCCTGCAACAGCATATGCTGATGCACTGTTGACAGGGTCACCTTGTCAATTATGCACAAATGACCACTATTGACAGGCTGACTATGTCAGCAGTTTTTGTTAATGCAGTATTGATAGGGTGACCCTGTCAATACTGCAGTTTCAACTGTTATTGCCAGGGTGACCCTGTCAGCAGCAGTTTTGAATGCACTATTGACAGGGTTTCCCTGTCAATAACAGCTGAAACTGCAGTATTGACAAGGTCACTGTCAATAGCTTCCGCCTTCTTTAAATGTAACCCTTCATTTGCCAATTTTGTATTCGTGCGGAAATCACCATTCTTTGCCAATTTTGCATTTAGGCGAAAACTACATTTCTTTGCAGATTTTTTCATTCGTTAAAATTGATTTGTAAACAAAATAGAAGTTGTTAGATTTCCTTACCTAGCATTTCTGTACAGCATATACAAATGAGATGGATTAATTCACACCTACAAATAATGTCACTACTCACCGATAGTCAATTTAAATCAAATTAAAATGTATTTTCAGCTTAAGTTATGATGTATATTTCATATTGATATAATCTCCGTATGTTTAATATCGGTATACCTTGTTCAGTTATTTCCAGTAGAGTTGAAGAATAGCCACGCAAACATGCGAGAGTCCCATTTCCAAATATTTGAACCAGAGGGACTGAAAAATACAGAAAGACGCCTGTCATAGTCAAATACAAAAGGCAATAAGGAATAATACATGTTATAATTCATCCAGCTGTGAGTATTAGGAAACAGTTTTTGATCAGAGAAAGAATAGTGTGACAAATTATATTTTCAAGTGTAACGTATTTGTCACCTTGACAGTATCATAGGACTATACTACTAATATTGAAAGGTGGTCCACTGCGTACGAACAGGGGGACAAATCTGTACCCGGGAAGCACCAACACGCTGATTATAGAGATAGAACCAACTGGAGTACAAATAAAACCACAAGCATACAAAGAGTGGCCTATAGCTTTAATTGGCACTCTGGTGTGAGAAAGATAATACTGTTTGGTCTGACGCGATCCACAACTTCAAGTGAGTGAAAATTATTCAGATTCGACAAAATGGAGGTCAACTGTTTTCAAATCTTGCTGATTGATGTCACATTTTATCTTTAACATGTTTAAAGATGGTACTTAATGTGCTAATACAAGATGAAAACCCGAATATATGCGACACCGGCGGTTGAAGGGTTAACATGCTAAACGCGCTGCAATATTTCCAATTAGAAATCATCATAAATGTCTTAGTTAGCTCTTTCGTTTAATTTGAACATCTATGGTATGGGTATATGGCCAATTATACATATTTTACTCTTTCAGTGTGGGGGGGGGGGAGGGGGGAGTCGACATTAGACGCCATCTGGAATCTGACGTATGTAGACTTCTGACGTCTGACGTTTAAAGACGGTCCCCACGCTGAAAGGGTTAAGTAAAAACGTAAATTTATTTTGTTTATTCAGAACTGGAAATTACGTAAGTTTTGATGAGAGAACTATTTATTATTGTCCAGACAAAATCAGAATTGTGTTGTCCACAGCCATTCAGAATTGTCCAGCGCAATTCAAATATGTGCAGAACAATGCAAAATTGCATTGTCCACAGCAAATCAGAATTGTCCAGAACAATTAAGAATTGTTGACATAAATGAGAATTGTCGACATAACAGGAATGCAGAACCAGTTCACTGTGCAGAACTATTCAGAGCAATTTAGAATTGCCTACAGTAGGCCTATTTCATAAGTATTCGGGAACAATTCAGATGTGTTCACAGCGATTCAAAATTGTCCCAAAAAATGCCGAATTATTCCGAGCAATATGTATTCAGAATTATCTACAGGAAAACAGAATATTGTTGTCCAAACAATTCAGAATTGAACAAAATGAAATGAAATGAATGTGGTTTTAGGCCACCTTTGTGAGGATGGTGAGATGAATGAGATGACACTGCCCTCCAGACACAGGATTCGAAATTCGAGCCCTGGCGGTCTGAGGCCAAGCACGCTACCTCTCTGTCAAGGATGCTCCCCACAATATTGAATATTTTAAAAGGGCGCGGGTAAGAAAAATTTTGTTTTTTTGAAACTTGAAGACAAGAGTGGAGTTCGAACCCGCTATCTACGACCTTCCAAGCAGGCAGCTTTAACCACAGGCATTTGCATAGTTATTTATATTGCAAGCGTTCTGATCAGTCAATGGTTACAGTCCATATATATAGAAATAGACAAGGTATGAAAGGCCCCCCACACCTTCATGGCTTTATAGAGAGATGCTTTGGTCGACTTTCCCCATCAGCCTATGTGCTATATTTAGTAACATTGCGTCATTTTCTTTCCTGGGGCTGATTGGTCAAGATAAGTGCCGTCATGAGACCACGTAATAATATGGGCTCCATGGGGTAACATCATTTATGATTGCCTATTTTCAATGATCCCCATCTAGAAAAAAAAATATAAATTTACAGTGCTATATATAAATGGACAACATTAATGTTCAGTAGTGAAACATAAAAAAATCGTCCTGGTGTAAAAGTATTTGTTATATATTTCCTGTAGTGTTAACTTTTTCTTAAGTTTGATTTCGAGCTCTGCCTCTGAGAGATTCTTATAGTTTATAACTGAAGTCGTTTCACCCCCCCCCCCCCCCATGTATAATTATTGTCCCCGTGCAGCTATGTCAAAGTTAAATTACTATAGAAATTAAACGAGACACAGTCCAGTAACATAAAAAAGATATCAGTTCACACCGGCGTCACGTAACGGAGGGGGGGGGGGGGGGGGTACACGGTTAAATCTGTTATTTTGATGAATGTGGTGCTGGTATTAAAAGTGTCCACATGTAATACACCCACATCGTTTTTAATTTTATATATATGCCAAGGGCTGATCTAGGATTGCTTTAAACAGATCTAATGCATTATCAATATGGAATAGTGTCAGCTTTTTGATTCTATGTCATCTTCTGAGCATTTTTTTTCAAAATGGCTAACAGCTACATGGAAGGGTCTATTGTTGACCCAATTCTCGCACACAGAAGCTTTGAAATTATGTTTCCAAAGGGGCGCAGCCCTCTATTATTTAAAGTGGCTGATGTATCGAAAACTGTGCATCTGGTCAGAGGCTAAAAAGGTATTAAATGTAACCCTTATTCACCTGCAACTATAATATGTACATGGTTTCTCTAAAATTTTGGGCTTTGTCGGCCATTTTGGATTTATGTACGTTTTCCTACGATCCTAAAATCATATTCGACGTACTTAGTACTACTATACTCTACAGTGTCTAAATTTCAGTTCTTACTAGCCTCAGCTGCACCGTTTCATTTTGTTTTTATTGTCATCCATTTTGGATTCAGGTAAATCCGAAATCGTTTTTAGCAATAGATTTTATCATACTAGTTCATAACCCTCAATGGCCCAAATGTCACTCATTTGTTAGGCTCAGACGCACAATTTGCGAGGTATGAGATTTGAAAATTCTCTAATGTATTGTCAATGGAATTGTTTTCACATTTGGCCCCACCATACTCATTCGCTATTGGTCGGATCTCTTAGAAGAGATAGTAGGATACTTCACTAGCCAAAGATCATGGAGGTCAGATGTCTGGACACTCGATTCAAAACTCAATGACAAATAAAAACGGCCGTACAATAATAAAAATAAGAGGGAATACAAACCGGGCAAATTTGGTTTTTTTCATGTTATTTTGCTAGATGTTGTATTTGTGTTCGTTTTTATGTGTGAAAACCCACACCAAAATAATATAAGAATGTTATAAGAAGGATTTTTGCCGTGTTTGTGTTCGTACTCATATTTATGCATATTATGCGAACCTATAGTACCTAAAGCATAATGAAATTAGACCATGTAGTTAAAAGTTACAGTAGGGTAACAGGCAGTATTATCAAAGATAATGTACACTTTTACACTATCTTTGATATGATGAGAAGAAGGGTGTGATAATATCCGGAATATGCTAAATCACTCTATTCCCGTTATACGTCTTGTTAAGAACAGTTCAGGTGAGCCTTGTATTGGCCCCTTACACAGATAACTTTTGTGATACCTACGAAAATGCCAGAGCCTATAAATTAAAAAGAATAAAGGAGCTAAACTACAAACCCACCATTTATGGTGTATGTATTACCATGATTGCATGGGGGTCATGTTAATCCCTTTGTTTACAATAGACAACAAATCATAAAGTTTCATATAAGGGGATTGAAGCGACTTAATCAGGCTAAAATCGTCAAAAATACGGTGATTTTATTTTGGCTTCTTAATATTACCATATGATGTAAACATGTCCATGGACTAGAACTGCAAAAGTTTTGAAATTTTTGTGCTGCGCTATAATTTACCAGTTGAGCGAGATATAGAGACGAAAATTGATGCTTTTTTTTTAACCGATATGTTTTTTTTATTATGGACATGGATGAATTTTTGACAATTTTAGCCTGATTGAGTCGTTTTAAACTAAAATTTATTTTATGGTAATAATATGATTCGCTGAACAAGATACATTTGCAACAGAATACCAACTTAAGGAACATCATATTATTATCATAATGATAGCTGGACAGTCAAAATATGTGTACATTTATTGGTAAAGGACCTTTAAACATAATAAACAGTTTAATGTGCAGAAAACATATGCAAATTAACTAAAACCTTCTAATCGCCAAGCTATTTTCATTCACCTAAAGGGACCCCATGGGATGAGAAATTTTCAATTTTGTCAATTTTGAAAATTTAATTTATATGAAGCTATATAGCCTACTGATCCTAACTAAAAATACAAAAAAGTCAAAAACAATTTTAAAGCACCGCAAAAGAGTGAAATAGTTATATTTCCAGGTTGTATATTGCCATGTAAACAAAACAAATCAGCACTATACAGCACTTTACATCACATATTCCCACGTCTTGGACGGTGCATGAGATCAAAGCAATCGCCGCTAATTGGTGTCTTCCAGGACATCCTTTAGCAAGTGTTCAGGTATACAAGAAGTTTGTTTGAGTTTTGAGCGAATTCATAGAAATGTGAGTAAAAAATATTTTGAAAAATCTAAAACCTCTGAAAAAAATAATCATCGTTTGTGGGATACGTCTACTTCATTTCCAAAATAAAAACGAAAATTGTTGTCATCCCAAGGAGCCGCTTTAAAGTTGTTTCTTTCAAACGCAAGGGCGGGGGCCCTGCTGCAGTGGTTAAAGCTGCCTGCTTGGAAAGTCGGAGATTGCGGGTTCGAACCCTACTCTGGCCTCCAAGTTCAAAGAAACAAAATGTTTCGTAAAAATTCAATATTGTGGGGAGCCTCTGTGACCGAGAGGTAGCGTGCTCGGCCTCAGACTACCAGGGCCCGAATTTCGAATTGTGTGTTTGGAGGGCAGTGTCATCTCACTATCCTCAGGAGGTTCTCCTGGCCCAGTTTAGCCTTTATGTGCACAAAGGTGGCCTAAAATCCCATTCATCTCATTTCATTTTTTGCAAACGCAATTCACAAATTGGAAGTGAGCGGAAATTATTTAGATTTCGCGGAATAGAGATCAATGATTTGTAAATCTTTCTGATTTATATTTAACTTTTATATATCTTTAACATGCTGGTATTGAATGTGCTAATAAAAATAATACAAATTTAATCGTGACCGGCGGTGACCTATGGACCAGAAAAGTAGGACTATATCCATTTTAAAAGTTACCATAAAGTTAACCAACCCAGCAAACACAAAACATTTGTATAGGCATAACATAAGTACAACGCCAGCTCAACGTATTCGACGTTGGGCCAACACTGTACAAATGTTAGGCTATACAAACGTTCCGTGTTTGCTGGGAACAATTCATCACCAAAACATGCTTATTGTTTGGAAAATGTAGGTTTTAAATTATTTGATTCTCCCAAATTGTTCAAAATACGTTGAGTCTGATGAGTAGGCCTACATGAGTAGTCCATATTATATCAGCTGTATATGTGTTTATATAGGCGCTGGGTGGTAGAGCCAACAGCAAACTCTCTACACTGACCAGTGTTGATTCAATGCTGGCTCGGTGTCTACGACGCTGACTTGTCATGTTTACTCTGACAGAGAAATATGTTGTTTTAATATTGGCCCATCGTCTTCGACGCAGGCCCAACAATAAAACAAGATCGGTTCAACGCCTTCTATTTGCTGGTAGTAGTGCTGTATGCACCTCAGTCTTGTTACGTAATAGACCCCCAGTAGTCTTATATATAGTACTGGTCATACATTGTACCCTCTGGTGTACACACGTGTTGACCTTCATTGAGCTTAAAAGAATACATGGTGTCTCATGATGAATATTTCTTTTTAACCAATGGTCACCGCCTGCAGCCTTGAGTGCAAATGACGCAATGTTACTAAATATAGCATTAGGACGATGGCGAAAGTCGAGCAATAGATCTCTCTTTGAAGCCATGAAGGGGTGGGGGGCCGTTTCACACCTTGTTCTTTTTCTAGAGTATGGACTGTGGACTGTTGGAGACATTGACTGACCAGAACGCTTGCATTATAAATAACTATGCAAATGCCTGTGCTTTAACCACTGCACCAAGGCCCCCACCGCACAGCAATTGAACACTCGAGTGATATACGTCGACGACACTGGCCCAAAATTAAACCAATCTCTGGTAAACGATGCTAGCCCACCATTGAACCAACCTTTGTTGATGTTCCTGTCATGTCGGTTCAATATTGGCCCAACGTCTGCGACGCTGGCCCAATATTGAACCGCCATGGGGTGAACACGCAGCTTACCGATAAACACAATCCAGACTTCAGACGCAAACGCCAGTAGGACACACCCTGCCATGGTGCTCAGGGATCCTAATATCATCACAGACGTGTCTTTAAATTTGAGTTTTTTCGTCAGGATCGGTATGATGACCAGTAGGCTGATGCCGTTCACAGCGTACTTGTACCCCGTGTACACACCGTACATCTCCTGTGTAAAACACCGAGGTGGAAGCTTCAAGTACAGGTACTGTATTGAAAAGGCTGCAAGTACAAAGTAAATGTTCAGTATTTTATATACTGAACAGCTATATATTCACATGATATTACTCTCATAACTTTCGAAAGGATGGGTATTTTTAATGTTGTTTGTGTGTTTGTCTGTCCGTAAGGAGATTTATTTATTTGACATTGTAAAAAAGAAAACATACACTTTGATATGAAGTAGAAAGTTGTCTCATAGAGGCCACATGATTACTTAATAAACGGATTAACATGCAATATTTACCAGGGGTGTGACTCGGGCCAATGATCAACTGATAACATTTTCGAAATCCTGATTACGATCCGGATTGCACGCAGTTGCATGAAATATTTACCAGATGTGCGCCTCGGGTCAAGAAACAATCCATTAATCTCGGCGAAGGATTTGCAGTCTCTAACTGACAGTCTGACAGTTAAAAATAGCCATTAATTGTACATAATAACGTGTATGTATTGTTTACTTGATTACAAAAGAATCATATTTCGTGATTATTCTAAGTTTACACCAGATGTACGCTACGATAATGGTCTTGGCTAGGTTCGTTATTTGCTACCTTGTCACATACGCACGGCAAGCATGCGTTTTCCAAACCCTTCGCACCATTAAATATAAACAATATGTCGTCGCCTCGGAGCTAAGCTCGGAGCTGACACTCGTCAGAGTGGCAGATAGGATCCTTTAGCTCTGAGGCGACGATGTGTACATTCACAATTGCATCTGCATGGGTGTTCTGCTTGCCGCAGTTGAAGCAACCTTGATGCTTATTTATATCTATATTCATGTTTGAATGATAATATGCCTCTTCAATGTTTTAATAATTATATTTAACTTTACTTAAATAATGAGTAACTATTTGTTTTGTTTTTACATATCGAGTTACATTTCAAACAAAAATTATTAGAGTTATCGCAGTCAGACTTTACAGAGGTTCGCAAAACGTTTCTGACTAGCCATATGATATGGCTCAACTTATAATAACACTAACAACTACTGTGTTAATATGGGTATGTATATACGCTGTTTTTTATATAATCGAAGTGAAATAAAATAAAATAAATTATACACCATGGTTAAATAATATCTAGTTAAATAGGTCTAGCTGCTATTCATTATAATATCGCCCATTTTTTGTATTCCCCTGTTTTTAAAGAATCATCCAACTGCAAATGGGCATGCGTGGGACGGTCAAGTGTAGGCCAACAGAAGCCTATTGAGTACAGATTGACGGCATTAATATCGCCACTGAACTGATTCAGGATACTACTCAAACGAGACATTGATCCAATGCTGTTCTAATGTTAGGCCAATGTCTGCGACCCTGGCCAACATTGAACCAACATTGGATAAATGTACAATGTTTGAGAGACAGTCCTCCTGCCCAACAAACACAAAACATTTGTATAACATTAATACAACGTCGGCCCAACGTCTTCGACGTTGGTCCAACATTGTATAAAGTCATACAGAGGTTTTGTGTTTACTGGGTGTCAATACAAGCTTGGGGTCAGGCCGTTTCGACATCCCCGCAGTAATACAGTCAGTTTGTTTGCAAGCCAATGACCAAGTAGGGGCCAGGGATACTCATAGATGTCGCTCAAGTATATATGAACGTGCTGTGATTTGAGAACTTGCTCTTAATAAGGCATTGGGTATGAAACGTATATTTAGTATTATTATTGAATAGGGCCTTGGCCTACCCACGGACACTATAGCATTCTGGGGGACCCTTGCTCTGCGAATTATGACAGTTGACCATACCTTTAATAGCACCATTGACTTGTGATGTAACGATGGCGGAGGTGTCTTCGGGAGGTTTATATGGGAACCTCAATTAATATATATTCCTGAAAATCATTACAACGCCAATTCCTGTTAGTTTGACTTTGACAAGTATTTTTCATGTAGTAGTATTCTTTATTCTGAATGAACAACTAAAGTGGAAATACGTAGACATTTTAAAAGGAGATGTATAAGTACAAAATAATATTGTTCTAAACGTATTAAAGAAAATCAAATTAGGAGGATTAGGCCTATTTTAACCCATTCAAGCCTGAATTTACCATTGTCATCTTCATTCACTACAAGCCGCGAATTGCTGTCGCAATTCTTGACTTAAGATGATTTGATGTGGTTTTAAAATTAAAGAAAATTGGAATGTATTGGTAAACCAGTCTCATGGAAATTTTCGTTCTAAAACCCTTGGTTATAGGAAAATGAAAACTGTTTTCAGGGATGTAAGATGATGTCTTAATGCATCGTGAGGGCTTAAAGGGTTAATACAAATAGAAGAAGACGCAGAAAGGGTCTATGTTTATGTACAAAATTGCACTGACCTGAGGAAGTAAGCATGAAAACCAGTGCCAGCATTAAGAGGAGTAGATGGGCACGATGGTGCCACTGACGCGGCTTAAACAGCATCTTTATCGCCTCCCACACGTGACGAAAATTGAATGCTCTACGTGGCTTTCCACATGTTCTGTTACTCTCATTTTCAGGCTCTAGATCACACACACGTATATCATTAGATAAATCACTCTCTAATTTCGGGCCAGTGGAGCCATCAGTCCTCTCCTTCTCTTTTGGAATATCATTCTCAGATTTGGTGTGATTTGTAGAACCGATTGATGGCTCGTTCTCATTAGATGATTTTAAATCAGACTGAGGTGCATTCTGTTTAGATATAGCCTTCTCATATTTAGTGTCACACGAAGACATGTTTGATTGCTCATTCCCTCTGGATACATCGCTGCTTTGTGACTGATCATGTGATGTTTCTGTTGACTGAGCACATACGTTTACATCGTTGCTCCTTTTATTTGTGGTTTTAGTCCCGTGCCTAAAATCTTCAAGTAAAATCAGAGTATATAAAATTCCCAGCGCATAAATGATGATGCACACTAAAAACACAGCCGCAAAACTAGTACTACCCAAGAAAAATCCGGATATGAAAGAAGCTATGAAATATCCGGCATAGCTCATGGAATATGCCATGGCAATCCTTGTGCTTCGGTTGGCGTTGACAACCACTTCACTTAAGTAGCTGAAGGATGAAGCTAACATACACAGATATCCACCTCCAATGCCATACAGCAGGCTCCCCATCAACATGAACCATAGAGGACCATCTAGGTAGATGCCGTTGATCATATCAAACACATGTCCGCTTATGGCGAAGGACAATGGGATGATGATGGGTAGCTTCCTGGTGAACATATCACCCCACGATCCGTACATGAGACTCCCAAATAGGGATGGAATCAGGTAACAAAGATTCCCATAGAACATCCATTTAGAAGTCTCCTGTTGAACAAACGTTTCGTTTTGACTGAGAGAGTTTTCATCGCACGTGTAGTTCTGGCCAGTGTTGAACTGGCAGGTATCTTCGTCAAAGTGGTTGAGGCAGACTTTGCTGTACCACAGAGCGCTCTGGGTGGGCGATGCCAGGCCTCTGGAAAAGGCATCAGCAAACATGAGAGGCTCCACGGTGATCAGCTGAAGCCACCGCCACTTGGACTTCATTTTGGAGCACTCTTTTTACTCCTCACACGTATTAAAGTTACGTAAAGCAGGGTGGACCATGGCGTGGACTGTTGAACAATGCAGCGCGTCTTCTGATCACAGGTGATCTACTCGATGTACAACATATTATCTCCGATGCATTGTAGATAAAGTAAATCCAATTCCTCACAGTAAACTCGGTATTTTTTCAAAGCAGAGCCTACGAAAATGTTTCAAAGTAAATGTATCCCTTTTCTGTACCCAACTCTTGAGCAGACACGTTGAAATAAATTCCCTCTGAATCGTATTAATAAAATCATATTATCATTTCGCGATTGTTTCCCGAATTCTTTACTTACGGTACGTGTGTGTGCCCCACCAGTTCTATATCTCGCATTTCACGTGATATCCTTATGACCACGATAAGATTAGATATAAATATAGAGCTTGTAGAAATAGGGTGACCCGGGTCGTGTTGTAGACAAAAAATTAAATATTAACTTCAATGTCTTGAATTTAATCGCAAAGTGATGATATATATACTTATACTTACCGACACCTATTTGATTTTTGATGAATTCATTGTGGATTTTTCGAAAGACGCCTGAGATAATATTTTAATCTCATTTGAGAATATGACCTCTGAGCTACATGTATATAATAAAGTAGTAGGGTGAATTTTCCCATGAAGAATCGTTAATATCGCTCAGTAAAACGTATTTTTTCATTACTCTTTTGACATTTGACTGTCAAGTCCATTAAATCAATTGCTGGTTGCCCTTTCAGCATTTAACATATACATACGACAACTAATCATGCAAGAAGGTTGATACATGCTGGTATTCACAATAAACATCCTGACAGTGTTTTGTCGATGTTCATACTGCAGTACAGAGGCAACAGCAGTAACTTCTTATTTGAAAAGTAAGTAGTTACTGCGGTTTGTCGTTGTGCGGCATAATATTCAATATTTGCGCCGTTATTTCACCTTGCAGATACACCGTAAAACAGATTCTATACTGCCACGCCGAAGCAAACAACGGTAACTGATTACTTTTCATGTAAACAGTTGCATTGAAATCACCAAAAAACTGACGTACTGCCAAAATACTGGCACATCCCTAGAAACCTAGATATCGCCGCACATTTTGCTATATCCAGATATCTAATGCCGCTGTCAAGGTCAAAGTTCAAGCACGTGACAGTTCACTGGCCTACTGGACGAACGTATTAAGGTGTTGCATTTATCCTTGCTTCCGTCGTTCATAGATAAAGAATTCTGGTTCAATATCCATCTATATAGGTCTCGTGACAAGCGGCACCACGTCACTAAACAACCAACAATAAATCATAATGTTCCTCACGAGATACAGGTTGAAAATAATCCGTCATTCAGCACAAAGGCTGTTTGTTTCACATATTATTATCACACTCTGGATCGGCTGCCATCTCCCCGAGCAAGCCGTAACTCAGTAAGTGCTGCCATCTCCCCGAGCAAGCCTCAACTCAGTCAATCCTGCGATCACCCTGAGCAAGTCTTAACTCAGTCAGTGCTGCGATCTCTCTGAGCAAGCCTTAACTCAGTCAGTGCTGCCATCTCCCTGAGCAAGTCTTAACTCAGTCAGTGCTGCAATCTCCCTGAGCAAGTCTTAACTCAGTCAGTGCTGCAATCTCCCTGAACAAGTCTTAACTCAGTCAGTGCTGCCATCTCTCTGAGCAAGCCTTAACTCAGTCAGTGCTGCCATCTCTCTGAGCAAGCCTTAACTCAGTCAGTGCTGCCATCTCCCTGAGCAAGTCTTAACTCAGTCAGTGCTGCAATCTCCCTGAGCAAGTCTTAACTCAGTCAGTGCTGCAATCTCCCTGAGCAAGTCTTAACTGAGTCAGTGCTGCCATCTCCCCGAGCAAGCCTTAACTCAGTCAAGGCTGCGATCTCCCCGAGCAAGCCTTAACTCAGTCAGTGCTGCAATCTCCCCTAGCAAGCCTTAACTCAGTCAGTGCTGCCATCTCCTTGAGCAAGCCTTAACTCAGTTAGTGCTGTCACCATCTCCCCGAGCAAGTCTTAACTCAGTCAGTGCTGCCATCTGCCCGTGAAAGCCTTAAATCAATCAGGGCTGCCATCTCCCTGAGCAAGCCTTAACTCAGCCAGGGCTGCCATCTCCCTGAGCACTGCCACCATTCTCCTCGAGCAAGTCTTAACTCAGTCAGTGCTGCCCTCTCCCTGAGCAAGCCTTAACTTAGTCAGTGCTGCCACCATTCTCCCCGAGCAAGACTTAACTCAGTCAGTGCTGCCATCTCCCCGAGCAAACCCTGCCTCAGTCAAGACTCATCTCCCTGAGCAAGGCTTATAACAGCCTATACCTTAGACAAGATTGAAGCCACAATGCCGCTTGTTCACAGCGCGTTTCTTTCGATTCATGCACGTGTTGGTACATGTATAAGTAATTATTATATGAGGGATTCTACAAGTTCAGTGCTGTTATGTGTCATTCACAGTATGTGGACACTGCATGTAGGCTATTTTTGTATCTGAAGAGGCCCTTATTTGATCGGGTTATTACATATCGGAGTAAGTCTAGCAAAAATGTGGACTTTGGTTCAAACAAGTCATTGTGTTATAAATACATGTAATTATCCACATTTACCTAACAACTCCCAGAATGCACTGCTGCTGCTGCATAACTTGTTGCATCACTGGCCATCGCATGGTCGGGCAGTGGATTGGCACTGAGCCAGAACGCCACGCCATTGAACTGCATGCTGAAGCTTAGAAGCCATGCTATGTCTTTCTTTGCTGCAGCTGATAAGCGAATATGATGATGCGATTGAACTACAGTAGGTAACAAATTGATCAACCTACGCATAAAAGGTCGTACTGCCCTTACCACTTTAGCAGCCCAATTCAATTTGCCTAATATCTGCTGTAGCTCTTTCTTAGTCACTCGTCGTTTTTTCTGCCAGTTTAAAAGTTCTAGTTGAAGTGATTCAAGCTTTCCTTGTGGTAGAGACATTGTTTGATGCTGTGTATTTATATTAATGCCCAGGAAAGTAAGTTCGCGAGTTGGGGGGACTGATTTATCACGGTTGATTCTAAAACCCAAACTGGTCAGTAATTCTTGTAGACATTCATACGCTGCCATGGCATCCTCGTATGACGCTGCACACATGTAAAAATCATCAAGATAGCAGATGCAAGCCGAGTAACCCCGCCTTCTCATCATTCTTGTTATAACTGAGGTTAGCCTTTGAAAAATTTGAGGTGCTTTCGCCGCTCCGAAACATAGTCTGGTATCCATCAAGTAAGTTGGATGTGCTGAGCCGTCAAAATACCATTTTAAGCCACACAACGGATAGTCATCTGGATGTATAGGGACACTACGGTAGCCATGTCTCAAATCCAATTTACATTGGTAAAAATCTTTGCTGAGTAGACTGATAGCTGTGTCCACAGTGTCAAATTTAAAAGACTCCAAAGACATGTATGAATTTAGAGAGGATCCTGTGGGACGTGAAGCGTCAGTTATAAGTCTCAGTTCATCACTATTGTCTTTGGGCACAGCGCCTATGGCGTTGACGATAGTAGGTTTTTTGCTGGTTTGGATAAAATGTCCCATTTTAATTTCTTCTTTTAGTTGGGATTCCACTAACTGCACGCGATCTGGTCTGGTTGCGGACACATAGTTACTGCACTCTACGCTTTTTATATCTTGGTCTGCATCTGTTAATCTAAAGCCATATTTTAGTCCGTTGAGAATATATAGTTTATCTTCATCCGCCTCTAATTCGTCTTCCCACACGGATAAGGCGGCTGATATGGGGCTGATAACTGGTCGCGGGCAGTGTATGGGTGTCCCAAGTCTATCCTATTTGTCATGCGGGGTGTGTTGATGTTGGGGGTGTCGAGCATTGCAGCCTGGTTGTAAACAGCTATGTGCGTACTTACATGGCATGTATGAGCATCCAGCTGGCAGGTTATAATTTATGCAGATTTGCTGTCCTCTAGCATCACGCATGCGCGGAGGTGCTGCCGTAGATCCGTTGTGGTGTTGTTGCTGCCTTTGCGCACTACGGCTCTGGTTATTGTTTTTCAAAGGGCGTTTTTCTAAATGAAAAAACGCCAACCTCCAGCTGTTGTTCACGTCATCCCAGGGCAATCCGTCTTTGGCCTGGAGCTTCCTGAACTCGTGGTCAAACAACATTACAGACGACCACGTGTTGGCTTGGGCCAAGTCGCCAATGTGACTCACGTACTTGCAATATGCAAGCTGGGTCGTCCCGTTGACCAAGTCACCACGCTTAATCAGGTCCGCGTGGATCCTGGCATTGGCTCCTATCCACTGGGGTAAGGTAACATCCTCGGGCTTTGGCTTGCTCCCCTTCGTTGCCTTTAAGAACAGAGTTGTATTACCATCTGTGGCTAGTTCCCTCTGCTCGTCCTCATAACTGCTACGGGAATGGGAGACATATTCATTTATCAATAATGCCTTCTTACCATGTCCAGGATTGTTGCCCAGCAAAGTGTTCAATCCCTCGGCGCTGTTTATGTACTTCTGTACCTCCGCCGCCTATCCAGCGTCACGCCCCAGCACGTCTGTCGTCACTGGAGTCTGCTGTAATCCGGATTCCTCCCCGCCCGTCTCATCCTCCCTCGGTGTATCCAACACGTTGGTCTTCTGAGTCTTCTTATCAGCCTTGGCGCACAATTTACCATGCCAGGCTTCCAAAGCACGACGTTGGCCGAGGCTGAGTTCAAAAGCAGTGAAATCAGTCGCCTTTAGATTTGCGAGCAGATTAACACTGTCTACTTCATGTGTCTCAACCAGTAACTTTACTGTTGCGTCTTTCAATCCCGCTTCTGACGCTAGCTCAATAAATGTTTTTTGTTTTGGAGGCATCCTATAACCGCATAATATGCCTGGTCAAATATATAGACCAATCCAATAGATATACAACTTAACAATAATAATAGTAATAAAAAAAAAATTATAACAAGTAGATAAAACAAATAGTATGCTGCTGCTCAGATGTGAGCTGTGCTCTGCTGCTGTAGCTGCTGCGACTGCTTAGCAGGTGCGCTGCACGTGCTAAAGACGGTGGTAAGAGAGAAGGGCAGGCGAGGATGTAAGACGTGTGGTGACCCCCAGGTGACCCGATCCCGGACACACCCCATCTGCATACTAAGACAGTGATACAGACAGGCCGCAAATAATGCAATAAATGGTAAACCTTTATTTCTACCTATAATTATTAAATCAGGCATTGCTATTTACCCTGAGGTGGAGATTGCGGTGACACTCCAAGGCAAAGTGCCATGGTATGTAGAGGGCTACGGGATTAGGTAACAAAATATCCCCTATATTTACCACTGAAAGCGCTGGGCGGGGGCCCTAGGGTAGTGGTTAGCACCGCTGCCTTTCACGCCAGAGTCCGGGGTTCGGTTCCCGGTCTCGGCGGTTTGAAAGAAACAAAATTGTTTCTTCCCCATCCACGTGTGAAAGTTAGTATTGTGGGGAGCCTCCGTGACCGAGAGGTAGCGTGCTCGGCCTCAGACCGCCAGGGCTCGAATTTCGAATCCTGTGTCTGGAGGACAGTGTCATCTCAATCATCTCACCATCCTCAGGAGGTTCTCCTGGCCCAGTTTAGCCTATATATGTGCACAAAGGTGGCCTAAAGCCCGATTCATTTCATTTTTCACTGAAAGCGCTAAGCACGACTATGGTAATCCGTTTTGTTAGTCGATTAAATCACACTTACTGGGAACGAAACGTGTGTTAAACATCAATGTTTACACATGTCTATATAGTGGCAAGAAGAAGAAGAAGAAGAAGAAGAAGAAGAAGAAGAAGAAGAAAAAGAAAAAGAAAAAGAAAAAGAAGAAAAAAAAGAGAAAAAGGAAAAAAAGAAGAAGAGGAGGAAGGAAGGAAGAAGAAGATGAAGAAGAAGAAGAAGAAGAAGGAGAAGAAGAAAAAGAAGAAGAAGAAGAAAAATAAAAGGAAAAAGAAGAAGAAAAAGAAGAACAGCAACAAGACAAACAAGAAGAAGAAGAAGAAGAAGAAGAAGAAGAAGAAGAAGAAGAAAAATAAGAAGAAGAAGAAGAAGAAAAAGAAGAAGAAGAAGAAGAAGAAGAATAAGAAGAAGAAGAAGAGGAAAAAGAAGAAAAAGGTGGAAGAGGAAGAGAAGAAGAAGTATAAGAAGCAGAAGAAGAAGAAGAAAAAAAAAAAGAAGAATAACAAGAAGAAGAACAAGTAGAAGAAGCAGAAGAAGAAGAAGAAGAAAAAGAAGAAGAAGAAGAAGAAAAGAAGAAAAAGAAGACGAAAACAAAAAAAGAAGAAGAAAAAAAAAGAAGAAGAAGAAGAGGCAAAAAAGAAGAAGAAAAAAGAAAGAAAAAGAAGGAGGAGGAGGAGAAAGAGAAGAAGAAGAAGTAGTAGAAAGTAAAACAAATTTACTACTCAAAAGTACAGCATTTAGGGTATGTATGTGTGTTATAGACCCAGTAAGGGGAGCGTGATTATTTGTCATTTACAAGACTGAATGCCCAACCTCCGTGAAATAATTAATGAGACATTAATTGTCGCGAAAAGTGAAACAAACAACGTAAAATATATTTATTCGCATGAAATTCTACTAGCAAGAAAAAGATTTCTTAATTTTCTGAGGTGGAAACAACTATCAGATATTTTGCTGCCATTATATATATATGCGTGCAAACTCATTCAAGCCACGTGGGATTTATGCCACAAGCTGTGTTCGCCACAGCCCTCCCGGCAGCTTGATATACGTGGTGTTTTTCATTCAGCTTCTGCTATTATTAAACGGGCGCGATTCACATAGCGCGATTTATATAGAGCCATTCCACCACAGATTTCACCAGTCCCAACTGCTGGCTCAGGCGTGGGCCTAGCTAGTCTTGTCGCGTTATTGCCACAGATTCAGTAAGCGACGTAAAGTCACACACTCACACATTTGATATTAGCAACACCCAGGAATTTCCGATCAATTTCATTTACTTTAAAAGGTAAATGAAAATAATGATGTGATATCACATGGACGAAAACTGAAAATATCCTTATTAGATTGATTATAGGCCTCCCATTTCGTTTACCAATGAATGTTATTCCAAATGGCACTTTTGTGTCAAAACAATATCCATTGGAGTGGAGCAAAACGGCCGACCTAAGAAAAAATGCATATGAGTATTTTGCACTTAACATTTCACAAATAGCCTATGTGCTCTAATATGGCAACATAATTGCCAATGCTGAGTGCTTAAACACACTTTATCCAAAAAAGTTTCCTTTATTATAAAAATTAAAAATAATTTTAAATGGCGTTTTGCCCCTTATCCGTAGAAAAACGCCCACCCCCAGGCACGGGCGTTTTGCCCCACATGTAAATGGGCGTTTTTCTCCATGGGAGATTTATCATGAAACATATGTTTACATCACTTACCTGATTATCAAACATTTTCAAATATTCAATGTTGAGGAAAAGTATATACGTAGGTCTATTTCTAAATTTTCCATGGCGATATAAAGTCGGGCTGAGAAACTTGAATTTGGCATAGTAATAATTTTATCAAAATGTCCTATTTTTGAAAATAATTGCCCCAATACAAACTTGCCATCATTCCTTTTAAATGTGTAAGAAATATGTTGGATTGCTATATTATGTGTATATATAAATGACATAAAATAATCAAAATTGTCCATAACGGCGTCATAGTAGAGATGGGCCCATTACCCCTTAGGACGTTTTGCCTCACTCTACCCTACCCTAATATCTTCAGTCAAATTGAAAAATATTTGGATTTAGAAGGTTCTGAGCTACAAAGGGTCATAGTGTACTCGCTTTACGAGCTATCCAAAAACAGGTTCACAAATAAATCTCCAATTCTCATCGTAGAAGTACTATAAAAAACAGCAAGGGGCAACGTCGGAATGCCACTGACTGGTGCAGCCGGTGCTGTGTCACTCACACATCACAGCCCCACCTGGTGAGTGAGACGTCAGATGAAAACGCACTCACCAGGTGGCCCCATCTTACAAACTGTCTTGGTGCACTCGCTGACCAGAGTCGCCTCTGAGTCAATATTTATATTGAGTCAAGCCTTTCATTCTGGATTTCCGCAATAAAAATAGCGCCCGGTGTAAAAGGAATTCATTTAAACACTAGGAGCTCTAGGTAATGATCACATAGTTCAAACATTCCTAATTATATCTGCATATAATACAGTATATAGCATAATGTTCTGATCTATGTGTTGGAGGTAGAAAAGAGGCTGAATTCATTAAGGCTATTTAGATATCGACCCAGTCCTACATGAAAATCTCCCAAATGCCCCAAACGTAAAAAGTTTCTAATTTTAAATTTGTGTTATTTAGGCTTATACATTATCATCTTGATTCTATACCATCTTTCTCCACCCTCCATTTGAAAGAGATATAGGCCTACATATGTACCAGATAAGTGAGTATTCTGGAATGTTTATACAATTTCAGACAACCATGTCAAAAATTCCATTTGAATTGACCATTCACCTGCCCGCTAAGGGTCTGGATGAAGGGTCCGATGCTGACCTGTTTTTTTCTTTTTGTCACTACACCAGCCACGAACATCCCATAATTATTGCCATCGTGTGCCATTTCAACTCGATGTGATATAATAAAATTGGTGTGTCATTTCCTTTGCCTGTCAAATATGTCCATTAAACAAAGAAAAATGTAATGACGACATTTATCGTAATCTAGTAATCTGGTAAGCCTAATTACGTTGCCAACGCATGTTTCTAAAAGCTGTAATCCATCGGATGTTGTCGTGCACACATTCAAACACTCAAAAAGATATAACAGAGCTAAAATAAAAATAAGAATTTTCCTGAATATGTCACTTTAACGGTTAATTCTTTCTAAACCCAACATTTTCATTCATCTTGATTTGTGTGATTTTCTGCCACAATAATATTAACCTAATGATAAAGGTTATCTTTCTATGTTGTTATTTTAACCTTTAACTCTTCTCACAAATTTCACGCAAAACATGTAGACCCTACTCTAAATCGTGATGTAGTATTTCAAATAGGCCTATACCTCCATAAGCAATTATCAGATGCAGCATAAACTTTGCACAGGGCTTTAATGAGGCATACTTTAAGATGACACCAAGGTAATTTCAAGATCATTTCAAGGTTAAATAAACTAATTTTTTATTGTGTTTATATCATATTATTTTAATATCGGGTGGTAACAATGATTCGTATTATTTAAATCACCACGACCTCAAATTTTGACAAGATCGAAGCTTTTCCTCACTACCGCGATCCACGTGCGACGTTTGGCCCAACATTAAACCAGCATTGGTTGAACACCTTGTGTTTGGTGGGGTTATTGTTCGCCAGCAGACTCCTGTGGGGTGCAATGTGCGGTGGCGTCGTACGGTGCGCTGCCATGGCAGGCAGGCCGCCTCCTCACGGGCACCGCAGGAATTTCTCCCGCCAAGTCGGGAAATTAGCATCCCGCCTTTTGACCTGTCACGTTGGTGCATCCTTCCCAGCTAAGTGGATTTGCAAGCCGGAGGCTGAGCCGGCGCTGGCTTGATGCTGGGCCAACGTTTGGGACGTTCACCCAGCATTGAGCCGGTGCAATTTTTGACCGTCCATATCAAAATCAGGCAGAAGTCGAAAATTTGGAAAGTACATAAAAAACGTAATGCAATCGAAACATTACTCACGGAGTTACAATAATGAGGCTTCAAAGATTTGACCTCAGTTCGCTTGCAAAAATATAGAAACTTAAAAACGACCGCCGTTGAGCAAAACATATAACAGTAAAAACTAGTAATTTAGCCTACATTTTAATTGCATTATATATGCATTCGTTCATAACACTTTCATAATAATTGATTTCTCAATTTTCAAAACAGTTCATCATTTGCTCGTGTTCAATAACAACGGCTTTTGGGTAATTTGTTCGAAGTCATAATGTGAAGTCATGATGTAAATTGTATTAAGGTCGAGGTCAGCGACTTATAGCAACTAAACATATCTATTTTTAAATCATTGAAGTATTCGTATTGATTTGAAAATTAGATTATCGGTATTTGACGATGCTATATATCCACTTGTGATAATTTTCATTTACTGCACAATATCAAGGTCACATAAAATTTGCCAAGGTAAAGTCGGGGTCGTTTCGAATATCAAAACAATAGATCTTTGGAACCATCAAGGCGATTGTCATTGTTTAAATCTGATCAAGATATAGATATTTGACGACGCTGTATTATTGGTGATAGGAGTAATAATGAATGTCAAGGTTACATTATTCTACGAAGGTGAAGGTCGGCGGTCATTTCAAAAATAAAAAAATCAATCTCTGGGCCAGTGCTCGAAGATCAAGTTCAGCTACCATTTTGAGTAGGAATACGTAATAAAGCAATAAAGCGATTCTCATGATTTGAAAATATAAATATAGCCCAAGTATAGGCCTATTTGATGTATTATTAGTAATAATTGTCAAACATGAACAACAAGTTATTTTTCCATGGTCAAGTACAAATACGTTTCCACCTCTGAAACTATCATAGCTTAAAAATTAAAACATCTATTATTTGAAGATTTTGTATTCACCTTTGACATTTTCGTAGTTGAATAATAGCAAGGTTACATTAATTTTGCCAACATCAAGGTCATGTCTGAGTAATATCGAGCCTAAAATATATTTGTAAAGGCCGACGGTAATTCTGAACATAAACAACATTGATCCTGACAAACAATGAGCTCGGATGACCATGATTATTTTTTTTGCTGCTTGAATAGTTGGTGGTGTTTTCGTAGCAGCTGTGCTATGTGAAGATATATCATACAGCAGTAAATTTCAAGGTCGGCATAATATTTGAAGTAGGAAAAAGGAGACGCTGAAAACGCAGATAGACACCAAAACCATCAATCTGTCGAAAATCATATTAATTTATTGCATGACATTGAACATGTTACAAAAATGGTGGTCATCTTGTATTCTACCACAATGCAATGTCTAGGGTGTTTTCTGGCATTACTGCTATACTAGGTGTATACTAGGTGTAGTTATCTTCAATTCTGTAGAAAATATTAAATAAACATTCGACCTTGAAAAGTGGAAGGCATCTGGGTCTTTACCCACAACGCAATGTTTAAGAGTGCTGCGCTAAGCAATTTAAATGTTCAGCTACCGCGATCCACAACTTCGATAACTAAAAATTTGCGTTATTTGTAAAATGTATGTCCCAACATATATTCCAATGTTTCAAGATTGAAAGCATAATTATTCTATTTTTAACAACTGGTTTTACAATGTTTACAGGTGGTAACAAAAACACACAATGTCTATTGTAGTCGACATCAATGTTCTAAGAGTTAATGTGTTTTCTGATCACTCCACAATGTCGGGCGTACCTGAAAACCCTATGATAGACACCAAAATAATGAATCTTCTACAATTCTGTCGAAAATGAAAATAATTTATTGTTTGACCTTGAAAGATTGGTGGCCATCTCGGATTTTTCTCACGACACAATATCTAGGCTCTCTCCTGGCCACACCACTATCTCGGGCGCCGCACCTGAAAACCCTTAAGGAGACACCAAAATAATGAATATGCCTCGTTTGTGTGGAAAATTATATCAATTGATTTTTTACTTTGACCAAAATGACGGTCATCTTGGAAGATAGCGGACATTTGGAATTTCTATTTGAAAAACGTGCTTTTTGGACACAGAACCGCCTGATGGACATCTACACCAAATTTGGTGCTTGTATAATAATTTTAATTTTAATTTAGCCTACCACATTTGAAATTTGCTAAAAAAACCCCATAATTTGGCACATTACGGGAGATCCAAAAATTGCAAAATCGACAAAATGTGGATTTTTTAACGTCATTGTGTTCACATGAATAATTTATAGCCGTTTCACAAATGCCAACTTCCGCCTGATTTTTATATATATGAACGGTCATATTTATCGACTTTTGCTTCACCGTATTTATGATAGAGGTTGCTGCAAGAAATTATTCGCTAATCACTGAAGATGTGTTTAACCCGACTAAAGTTCTAAACAAAAATTAAAAAATTAGAAATGTCATGGCAGTGCTCGCCTGTCACACCAACATTCGATGTTCGACTCCCTTTAGATAAGCAATTATATAAAATGTGAGGGGAAAAACAGGTCAATTGTATTGAAAAAAGTGTGCTCTACTGTATACCACCATTGCCATACAATGTGTCGTTGACCAATCAGTGATAGAGTGAGGCCTGTTTGAGTCCCCCCACCCCAAATCTGTGTGCACAACCAGAAAAAATGCCTTGATCAAATTCAAAATGGCCGTCTATCTGCCATTATTTACTTTCATAAACCATATGCTGATATTTGGTAAACCGTGCTAGGTGGCTAGACAATGATTATTATAAAACAAAAAGTGATGTTTCAGGGAAGAATCAAAATAAACGACAAAACAAACTATATTTGGAAAACCGTGCTAGATAGCTAGGCCAATAATATCAAACCTAATGTGAAGTTTCTGGGGAGGATGAACTCTGAAAAATGTCAACTTGGTGACATTCAAAAAAGCTGACATTTGGCCATTGTTTACTTTAACATGCCTTATATCTGGTAAACCATGCTAGATGGTCAGACCTTTGCTATGAAGAAAATGTGAGGTTTCAGTAAGGGATATTCCCTAGGAAAATTCAACCTGATCAATTTAAAAATGACCGATTTTCGGCCATTATTTATTTATTATGCATAAAATCTGGTAAACCGTGGTAGATAACTCGACCATTACTCTAAAAAAAAGTAGTAGTGATTCTAGATTGACTTATTACTTCCACCTGGAAAGTTATGTTATTGATCCAGTTTGCTTTGTTGTCTGTTTTTCTGTCCGTAGGATTACTTAAAAAGTAGCAAACGGATAAAATGCATGACATTTTTGGCAGAGGCGTGTCTCGAGCCAATACAAGGAACAAGCTGTTAGATTTTGGGGATGATCCGGATGTGATCCGGATCTTACAGATTTGCATGATATTTTATCAGACGCGTGTTACTGGCCAAGGATCAATCCTTTAAGTTGTGAGAATAACCAGGATTACGACCAGGACTCGGAATAAGATAATTAATTTCGATGGAAGTTTGCAATAGCTGACTGACTGTCCAGTTTTTCATCTTACTCTTAGATTTGGCCTCTTATGCATAATTGTCTTGAGTCTTGATTTTGACCCAACCAAAGACTATACATAGACAACACTACACAACATCGCTTTAATCAAATTCTAATTCGGGGCGAGAGTGCTTGGATTCTGTAGTCTTGTATGAATTAGACAGTGATCGAGCTGTGTCTTGCATTGCCTTCCGCATGCAGACGGACCACATCGTGCCCTTCAACACTTGACCGATTTCCACTTTGCATGGCTGATTTCCCTGGGATTTGTTTGAAAATACATAATATTGCTAATTATTTTGTTGTTAGCCCAAAAAGTTCAATGATCCCAAAAAGTTCAATGTTTATATGTGAAAAGGAAGGGAAAACTGTTCAGTTAGTCAGGACATGCTCAGATTTGCGATGTGGCATCAGCGAACATCCAGCATGTTGTAAACAATGTTATAAGCAGGATGTTGTAAACAATGTTATTTATAGATAAGGGTAGTTCAGGGAAATCAGCCACGGGCTAATTTGGGCGGTTTGGGTGTTCAAGTGTTAAAAATCAGAGCGGGTTCAATATTTCATGTGGTTCAACAATGATGATTGATTATCTTGGTCTGTGATAGACATAGTACTAGTAGTATCCCATAAAACACGAGGTGTTGGCCCAATGTTGGGCTGATGTTGGGCCAGCGTCGTAGACGATGGGCCAACGTCAGCCCAACATTGGGCCAACGCCTCGTGTTTGCTGGGCAAGTAACAGTAATTTTAACCATTGAAGCGCTGTATTGAAAAAATAAATGTTCACAAACTTGAAGTGGGTGAAAATTACTCATATTTGTTTAATTTGAAATCAAACATGTACAAATCTTGATGTTTAAAGGTGATCTGTCACCCCTTATATGGTATGAATAATTATGTCCTTATATGGGGTGATGATAGCCAATCACCCCATATATGGGGTGATTGGCTATCATGTGACCCTCAGTGGGTCACATGATAGCCAATCATCCCATACAAAGAAACACTTGTGCCCCATCTTGTGGCAGCTTTGATTTATTTGTCACAAAATTATTCATACTATATAAGGGGTGTCAGATCACCTTTAAGCATAAAAGTGATGTAATCGGCTAACAAAACGGACTGAAAACTTTAACAATGCTTAAGGGTTATGTCAGCATAGACATTGGACCAATCATTAAACAGAAAATAACTAAGTATCTGAGTGATTGCAGTAGTACTATAAAAAA
This sequence comes from Flabesymbios commensalis, assembly GCA_964017125.1. Taxonomy (NCBI): domain Eukaryota; kingdom Metazoa; phylum Annelida; class Polychaeta; order Terebellida; family Flabelligeridae; genus Flabesymbios; species Flabesymbios commensalis. The sequence goes on along the minus strand of OZ024913.1, from coordinate 47,130,241 downwards.
AAGAGATTGCTACTAATAAATAGTATATTTATATATAAGTTATAAGTCGCGAAGGACCACACTCCTTGTATTAGAGTGAGCCTACAACAAGATTAATATTTATTTTGCTACGACTCAGTTTGAGGTATAAAACTACCGTAATAAAAGTAATATATCTATAATATTATAATAAATTAGCTTCGTCTCAAGCTCTATCAATCTATACGATACTAGTCTACTTGATACTTATAATCATATTTAGATATATGTACTTACTTCCCAAAAAACTCATACAATTTGACTAAAAGAAATAAAATTCATCTCTAATATCATCACACAAGAAACACTTCCATATATTGATAGCAGTCGCATACGGTTTTTGCCATCTATCCCTTTCAACAGCTGACGGCCTGAGTTGACTAGATAGATTAAATTTTCACAACACGTGAGAGTCACCATGAGAAGCGCATCTGGCTACATTTAATTAAGACAAAAGTTAGTGTGACATCAAATTCACAGGTGAAAAGCTTATTGTCAGAGCTACCGTACCATCCACATAAAGGTCGACCGGTTCAAAGCAACACACTGTTTTTATTCGAAACAAAAAACAAAGCAATCTAAATGGCGCACCAATGTGCGACCTGCCTGCGTACCGGTCGGCTCACTGTGTCAGCCCACCTGTGTGAGGAGCGATTGAACGATGGATCCCAGCCTAAATACTTTAAAATGGATAGTTTTCAACAAAAAAACGATCGCACCCTGTAAACTTTGACCGCCCTGAAAAAAAACATGGCTGTCTGGGATGGTGCGCTACCTTTATCCATAACACAGGATATGGTATGGTCATCCACATGTCATAGCAAGGACTGAAGTATTACAATACTTAAATCATGCTAACTATTAATCGACTTTGGTGTGCATTGTAACCTTTATATATAAATATGTTATCTTTTATGTGCAATGTTTTTTTTCTTTTATAACTATATAATCATTCGTGTGAATATTTAAAAAATCGCATTTTTAAATACTGAGCAGTTTTAATTATTTTGAAGATTTCTTACAAATTATTTAAACTAAATTGATATGGATTCGTTGAGATAAACCATCTTGTTCAGAGCCTACATCACACGTAACATTTGGAAAACCCCACCGCTATCTTCTGTGCTTGTCTGCTTTCTTTGCTCGGGTGCATTACCGGGCAAGCTATTGTCAACCAATAAGCAGATAAGGGGGCTAACATTCAATCTACAGGGAAGGAGTATTTTTTTAAATGAATAATTTCTGACTGTCTGTTCTAAAAACATGTAATAAAAATTGAAATTTTCGGTGCGTGGCCGAGCCGGGTTGAAATAAATAACTTGTCCGCGACAAATACTCCACCTCCCCCCCCCCCCTCTGGAGATTGAATGATGGGCCCCTTAGATGAGGTGGGCTAGCCTCAAGTATATGTAACTTTGAACCAATTTTGGACCAACGACATATCCGTTTTCTCCGGTGCGATTTTCAAACACCGGTACGGTATAGCACGCTCCACTTGAACTAAGCCGTCGCCTGGTCTTGCAAAAAAAATTTGGCACGGCGTGCGTTACGCAATTAAAGCGGACTACAAGTGACAAAGTATTTATCATGTTTATGGAAGTAACCGACGTGCTGCTCGTGGTGAACCACGGAACCTATGAATGTGGGTTCGGAGCGTCCTCGACGTGGTATCATACTGTATATAGGGATATTTTATATTTGAAGGTGCGTGAAGAAGATGAGTGAGTGAGTGAGTGAGTGAGTTTACATCTCAATGATTCTTGGAACCATGAATAACATATAAAGCATATGAAGAGCATTTGATACAATATTATTTATACACCAAGTAATAAATCTGCACACAGACCATCCAAATCGTTAAATTTAAGAAATAACCAAATATTAGCTATATTTATCAAGTGAAGCAAACCAATGACAATTTCACATTTTGTAAACAGACTAGGCCTAATACATACTGGTATGTACACACTAGAGATATGGGGGTCAACGATAAGCTGCTCAAAAAAGCCAAATGCAGTAACTGCTTACTTGTAAAGTAAGTAGTTACAGCCTTTTGACTTTGTACAGCAGTATACAAATTGTATTTTGTAAGGACGCCACACTCGGGGTAAATGTTAAGTGCTGCTCTATCACAGAACAAGACAAGACAAGGCCACTGCTCTTGTCTTCCTGGGTTAAATGGGGGCAAGTCTAATGAGGCAGCTGTGAGGGGAAAACAAACGCCGACAAAAACATCCTGGCCTTCTCAAATACCAGCCGGGCTAGTATTTATGCAAACATATCTACCGAAATAGCGAAAAACACCATTTATTAACCCTTAGAACACTGATGTCGAGTACAGTAGACATTCTGCGTTTTTACTAGCACCTGTATTATAAGCAGTGAATCATACTATCATTCTTGAAACGCTGATGTATGCTGGTACCTAAATTGTGCAAATAACACAAATTTTCAGTCACTTGAAGTTGTGTGTCGCGGTAGCGAGACACAACTTCAGGTGACTGAAAATTTAAATCGAATATCTCAGTGCTCTGAGGGTTATCATTGCAAGCTTTCCATTCCAGGAAGCGCGATACATTCACCAATGCTTGGCTAATGCTGTGCCCCCGCTGCAGACGGTGGTCCAACGTTAGACCGACATAGGGCCATTGTATCGTGTATGCTGGGTTGACTTATATATTTAGTATTAAACAATCTTATCTGGACTTTAAAAAACGTACAATTTCAAAATGTGCCTCGTCCTCTGGCGGCCAGGGGTGGATATACTGACATAGCTGATATTTCGAAGCTCCAGAGAACGAGATATCACAGATAAAAACACACTCACAAATATAAGAGAATAACGGTTTTACTTTTATTAATTCACTTTAATCCCCATGCATCTCCTTCAGCTGATCATGGCACAGAAATCTACGGCGCAATGCATTACATTAACCCTTTAACCGCCAAATGTTTCAATCTGAATTTTCACCCACTTGAAGTGTGTCTCGCTGACGCGATCCAAAAGTTCAAGTGATTGAAGATTATTCATATTTGACAAAATGGGGATAAACTGCTTTCAAATATTGCTGATTGATGTCACATTTTATCTTTAACGTGTTTAAAAGGTCGTACTTAATGTGCTAATAAAAAATGAAAACCCGAAAAAATGCGGCACCGGCGGTTAAAGGGTTATTAATGATGTGTTATTTGGTGTGCTATTAATATGTCTACGCTGTATTGATTATGCTATATTTGATTGTTCTATGTTGTGTTCAGTCTATGTTAGTTTAGCCAGCTGCGTTCAGATTTGTGCTGATTTTTGGTGTGTGGCGTTGTGCTCATTTGTGTCTGTTAGACCTCTGGATATGTTACTTTATGATCAGGTTGAGTTAAATAGAGCCTTGGATATTATGTTACTTTGTGATATAGTTATGTTAGTAGGTCTCTGGATGTGTTATACTGTGCTCGGGCTATGTTAGTTAAGTCCCTGGATGTGTTATACTATGTTTAGGCCGTGTTAATTAAGTCCCTGGATGTGTTATACTATGCTCAGGCCATGTTAGTTAGGTATCTGGATGTGCTATACTATATTTAGGCTATTTTAGTTACATCACTGAATGGGTTATGCTATGCTCAGGCTATGTTGCTTAGGTCCCTGGATGTGTTATGCTATGATCAGGCTATATTAGTTAGACCACTGCATGTGTTATGCTATGATCAGGCTATATTAGTTAGACCACTGCATGTGTTATGCTAACTTCAGGCTATGTTAGTTAGGTCTCTGGATGTGTTATGCTATGCTCAGGCTATGTTACTTAGGTCCCTGGATGTGTTATGCTATGATCAGGCTATATTGTTTGGACTACTGCATGTGTTATACTATCTGCATGTGTTATACTATCTGCAGGCTAGGTCTCTGGATGTGTTTTTTTAAGCTCAGGCTATGTTAGTTAGATTCCTGAATATGTTATGCTATACTCAGGCTATGTTAGCTATAGATGTGCTATGCTATGCTATGCTCCGTCTATGTCAGTTAGGTCCCTGGATGTGTTATGCTGTGATCAGGTTATGCTAAATCGGACTCAGGTTGTGTTCATTAGTGTATGAAAGTGTTATGCTATGCTCGGATTGTTTTAGTGCCTAATATGTAGTGTTAGTTCGCTGCATGTGTTATGCTATCATTAGGATGTTTTAAGTCATGCTTATGGTTTGATAGTTAGATCGCTACATGTGTTATGCTATGCTCAGGCTATTATCACTGGTTATAAGTCATACTTATGCTGTGGTCATTGAGTCCATGAATATGGTATGCTTTGTTCAGATTGTTTTAAGTCATGTGTATGCTGTGGTATAGTTAGATTGCTGTAGCATGCTATGATCAGGTTGTTTTACCCATTAAAGCCCAACGTTTAAAAATAGAAATATTTTTAGAAAATATGGTTGGATGCTACCATAAATGTGGCCACCAAAACTAACCCAAGTTTTGTTTTGTTTCTAATCAATTTTGAACTGTCTTAGACTGACACCTTTTGTTGCTAGTGGCTTTAAAGGGGTTATTAAGATCGGTTTATGTGACCAACGCTTACAAGTAGCTCCTGTGATGCCTATGAGACTGAGTCCATTTGGGGACATTCAAAAAAAAATTAAAGTCGTTGTTAGTATATATTGGAAATGGGTAAATAAATCTTAGGAACGACTTACATAAGTCGTGGTAACGAGTTATTAAAGGTGTGGTAAGTAGATTGTATGGACTATTTACGTAAGTTTTGGTCGCCTACGATTTTGAATTTTTTTTGAAAAAGTTCCGTATGTCGTGGCAACGTCTTAGTATATTGTGAGAATAAGCTGGTAAGTCATGAGAACGGTGAACATAAGTCGTGGGAACGAGTAGTAGCTGTCACATGACTTTCTTTCACATGACACCATTGTTAAATAACTATAGTGAAGATGCTAATAAAATACCGATATCCAGATTTGGCTTATATATTATAGATCTACTATTGAGATGGCCGATGCCTGAACAACGCACCATCTTCAGAGGCGAAAACTGTGATGTAAAAAAACGAATAAAATGGCATTCACAAAATCAGAGTCGAGCACAGTAAGCGCAATTGATTTTTTTCCAATGAAATAACAAATGTACATATTGTCTACGCCAGGAGAATCAAAAGAAAGAAGTAGCCCGCATCAAAATATAATCTAATTGTGCGTGATTTGTTTCTAGATTACAAAAAGGGCAGTTGAAAGTTGACCTTCTTGGCAAAATTACCATTATTATTTTTTCGACTAAGCGAATCTTTTAATAATTATTTGATATCCGACTAATTCAACATGATATTAAATTTGTTACCTAGCATCACTCACACTAAATTATAGGATATCGCCAAATATACAGATATAAAACGTGACGTTTGAGAAAAAAGATTAGACCTTGTCAATAATAATAAGCCGCGAAATGACTGCGTCAAATTTCCTGTCAAGAGAAAAATAAAATAACATATTTGAAACAACTGTTAGTAATAAATCATAACATCTTTAATTTTCAGAAGTAAAAATTAATTAACGTTAGTATTTTTTATTAATTTGAAATTGGTAATTTTGTCTGGAATGCCAGCTCCAAGTGTTAGTAACAGTATATTGACATTGGTACAATTGTAGGTCTACAAATAAATTGATAACACACATAACTGATCAAATGAACACAAATATAATTTAAAAAACACAAAAATGGTAAAATGACTATCTAGCCTTCTGAAGATTAAGCTTGATAAATTGTCTGACTAACGGACCTTCTAACCAGCAGGTCTTTTGACTAATGGGCCTTCTAACTATTAAGAGTCATACCAAATTTTGGAGCAAAGTGTTGCCTACATTGAATTATATAAAAGAAAATATTAGTTTGTCTACGCAGTAGTGAGAACACAAAGCGAGACACAACACCCATTTGTCATGATACAATATTGTGGGGAGCCTCCGTGGCCGAGAGGTAGTGTGCTCGGCCTCAGACCGTCAGTACACGAATTTCGAATCCTGTGTCTGGAGGGCAGTGTCATCGCATTCATCTCACCATCCTCAGATCCTCAGGAGGTTATCCTTGCCCAGTTTAGCCTATGTGGGTACAAGGGTGGCATTAAACCCCATTTATTCATCCATCCATCCATGCTTTCATTCATTCATTTGTCATGCCTATCTGGAATAAGGGGGCATGCAGTGGGTAGCAGTTTATATGATAAAATATCAAAATGAAGAAAACACCGTAACTATAAAAATACCGTGCAAGCACTCAAATATCCCTAGGCTGATGCAGTGACTCTATATATACCAGGTTTCAAAACCTATATATATAACAGGTTTCGAGGTAATTCTGAAAAAAAGTGGTTGAAAAAAAATTAGTCGCCAGGTGACGGCAATTTTGATTATCGGTTGAAAGCTGAAAATCTAAACAGGTCATCTCCATACTCATGGGCAACATCACATAAAAAATTGGAGAGATCCAATAATTTTCAAGTTATCGCGTTAACAAGGAATTATTAAATTTAAGAATAAAGATGGCCGCCATAGCCTCGTTTTCAGTCGCACACGAAAACGGACAATGCCAATAGACTCGCAGACCCCGAAAAAAGATATATACCAGGTTTCGAGGGAAATCTAAAAAAAAATTAAGTCGAAAACAAAAATATAATCGCTAGGTGGCGACCATTTTGATTATCAGTTGAAAGCTGAAAATCTATCAGGTCATCTCCATACTCATAGGCAACATCATATAAAAAAATGGAGAGATCCAATAATTATTTTTCAAGTTATCGCGTTAACAAGGAATTTTGTAATTAAAAAATTCAGATGGCCTCTATAGCGTCGTTTTCGGTTGCACGCGAAAACGGACAATGCCAACAGACTCGCAGACCCTGAAAACCTATATATACCAGGTATCAAGAGAATTATGAAAAAAAATTAAGTCGAAAAAAAATTTAGTCGCCAGGTGGCGGCCATTTTGATTATCGGTGGAAAGCTGAAAATCTAATCAGGTGATCTCCATACTCATGGATGACGTCACGTAAAAAATTAGGGAGATCCAATAATTATTTTTTCAAGTTATCGCGTTAACAATAATTTTTTTAAATCTTTGACCTAAACCTTCGACCCATGACCTTGACCTTGGGTAAAAAAAGGGCCGGGAGGGGCTGAATGTTTGCATGAATTATGAATTTAATCTGTTGCACCATGTTGGTGTAGTGGCCAAAAGAGTGCGTGCGGCGGCGGCGGCGAAGACGGCGGCGGCGGCGGCGCTCGAAGTGGACGACAATACCCCTTCGTTCCCAGCGGGCCGAGGGGTAATAACGTCTACATTAAAATATGCCCATATTTTATGAATATTTCACTTAAGTATCTCATGTCATATAGATGTGTCTATCCTAAAATGTGTGGATAATTTTTTCAATATAATTCGTATATATATAAATATAGGGCATACATGCTGCAGGCCTACAGCTCTACAGGTAGTGTCTAGGCTTAATTACAAAAACTATTATCCAGATAAGGTTCCACAAGTGATATAATAATGTGGAAAGGCATACGGCTAATGGAAAACTGGATGTAAACTGGATGTAAAAAACATGATGTGATGTCATCTAAGTGAAGGATAAGTGCCAGCCCACACACGGGGGAGTATCGGGAGTAGAGGGTCACCCTCCTGGGCCCCCTCTGGTTACCAGTATACTACTGTAGGATGACCACCGGATGAGCTCAAATGAACTCAAAAGATCAAATGTCTGTTATCCATCGTCCCAGTATTGAGGCCACTATAATTAATCTCTCTGTTAATCCAAAATCTGATGAGGGAGGGCGAAAAAAAAACATTTTAAAAATTGAACTTATTTTGGAAAAGTTAATGAGGGCGACCAAATAGATAAAAAAAACATTGTAAATTTCTAGAAACGTTAATGGGGCGACGAAATAAAAAACCTTTTGACTTATTTCGAATAAAGTTAATGAGGGCGACAAAACAAACAATAGAAAAAACCGGGCTGAAAAAATGTTCTTTATCTCAGAAAATGAGCTGAAACTGAACTACAGTTGCGGACGTATCTATATTTAAGACATTTAGAATGATTATGTTTGCAGAAGCGGAAGACTTTAACATATATTATTAGTCCAAAATACATAATAAATTAACTGGCTGATGCCATAATATATCTTTGTTGTTTAACTTTGATAACAATGAGGATTTTTTACTCAGTTCATCTTAAAGTATTTTGTTATGCGTAGGCTGATTATTTCAGTTTATTATATTGACATTGTAGACTCATTTATCTCACAGTCACAGCATGTAATGTTACATACACTGTATCCAGCCCATGATGCCTATATGTCTGTCAAGACAAATGCAAGACAAGTACAATGTTCCAGTGGAGGTTTCCTCAAATGAACCTGGTATGTCTTACACAAGGTATTTATATCTCAATATAACTGATATAAAAGCTCGAAAATATGTATATGTCACAATGAGCGGTTCTGTGAATTCTCATTTATTTATTCCACTAATTAATAGTTATTATCAAAATTTAAGACCGCAAATGTATACTCTTTCTGGGCTGGGTGGGGTTTCAATAGATCACATCACACATACAGTTCGCCCAGTATTAACGTGCATTTTTTTAGCCAAATATAATACTTAGAAATTCTTTTATAGAGGTCTGGGGCGGTTGCCGAACATTGAAGCGGTACCGGGTCAACGTCTTGTGTTTGTATAGCTGCAGCTGTACACAAACTATTTCAATAAGCCCGTATAGAAACCTCTACATTGTGTGACGTCGGCCAGGAGCTGGAATCAGTGACGGGTCAGGATTTGGAGTGTGGTTCCTGCATGTCGGACTTTTGTATTGACTGGGGTCGAAATTTGGGAAATGCGTTTGAACATCAATATGTATTGCATGTATTGAAACCAATCAGACAACATTTTGCAACCTGACGCAAGCTCCGCCATCCCCTCCTTCTTTTGAATCCAGGAAATCGATCTCAGTGCGTTAAAGCGTACTGATAAAGCACTCTCGCCATTAAAACTTTACTTAAAATGGATAATTACTTTGTTCAAAGTAGTTCTGGGGACTTCAACTGAATCTAGGACTTCATATGGGGACTTCGATAATTAGGGCTTTCGATAACAGCTCCTCCCCTTGGAGTTAGAATAAGCTGAGCTACCACTTTGTAAAGTGACAGTTTAGCACCTCCCAACTCAAAGTGGACCAGCTCAAGAGCTGGGCTGACTACCACCGAAACCAGAAAAAGTAGTAAATGGTGATATTAGTGGACAGGTTAACTGCACGATGTCACACACTGATCATAGCTGAGAATCTTTGACCAAATATTAGAATTCCCATTTTGCATTTTAATACCAACACTGAATTTCTATGACGATTACGTCTTCTTGGCGGCTATCTTGGAATTGCATTAATAAGGTATGCTCCAATCAATATATTTTAGTATTCTTTGATTTGACCACAAAATATTTTTTTTTCATTTAGGAATTGTTGTATGAAATATCATTCCCCCTAAAATCAGCTCGATCAGCAGTGTCTCTCTCTAGTTTTAGATCAAGCTGTCTGTCATATTTTCAAAATGGTCTCGACAATTGAATGTATAATTGAAAATATTGCATGCAAATATATAACATTATATGGGATGTATGGCATAAAAAAATAGGCAAATAGGCATGTAGCAAACAATTGTGTTATTGACTTAGGTATATTATTATTCAGCGAAGTATCAAACTAATAAAACTTCAAACATTTGTATTCATTCAGGGGAGAAAATAAGGGCTGCACAGTGGTAGATTTATCATTTCGTACTCGTGAATTCAAAATTCAGTGGTGGCCAATATCTGTGGCATTGGCCCGAACATATTATAAAGGAAAGATCGTGTCCTTCAGTGATCCCACATACATGAAAGTATGAACTGATTATGCGAGTTAATCTTGAGGCAGCGTCGCAGGTGATAGATGTGCCATCATAATTCTAGTTTGGACAAACTCCACACACACACACAGTGTGTATGGCCATCGTTCAGCTATTGCTAGCTACATAATTCTAGTTCACAACTTCTATAGTTCACAAATTTGTAGTCAGAAAAGTTGGAAATCGGAACTCGTAAGTTGGAAGTCGGAAGCTCGGAGTGGGAACTCGAAAGTTGAACCTCGGAAATTTAAAGTCGGAAATTGGAACTCGGAAGTTGGAAGTCGAAAGTTGAGAGTCGGAAGTTAGCAGTGGGAACTCGAAAGTTGGAACTCGGAAATTGAAAATCGGAAGATGGAACTCGGAAGTTGGAGCTCGGCAGTTGGAGCTCGAAAGTTATAAGCTGGAACTCGAAAATTTGAAGTCGGAAGTTCGAAGTCGGAGTACAACATCAACATTTTGTGTGATAAAAATAAGCAAACAATATTAACCGCTTTCTCACACATTTTGCCAATTTGATGGCGAAATTCGGTCTAAGTATGGTATTCTATCCCCATGTATAAATTTACATGACTTATTAGGCCCGATCGAAGGCCAGGAGTCTATTAAGCTTATTGCAATAATGTTTGTGTCCTCATTTGCGAAATGAGGGGTGCCGTGTGTGCTAAGCGGTTGACATTTCTGAGTAACAGTCCTTATGAGCATGTCAAACATAACGTTTGCTGTCGCTAGGTCAAGTAGTTGCGTGTTTAAATAGTGCCAAGAAAAAAATTCACAATAATATATTCGTGATTAGGCTTAAAGGGATAAGGTTGAAATAATGTTGTCCAGCGTCACAGACGGTGGCACAGCATTGCATCAGCATTGGGCCAATGTATCGTGTTATCTGGGTAGTGGCTTTTCTCGCGACTAGAGAAGCAGAGGGTCCTACTCATAGCATAGTATACAGCAGACCCAGTGCTGGAGTAGTGTTGGGCCAGCGTCGTAGACAATAATTGTCGGAATTGAGCCAGCAATGGGCTGCTACTGTGGCCCAACATTGAACCGAACTTGGGTGGGTAGGCCTACATCGTGTGTATCGTAGAGACATGCGCAGCACGATTCGCAAGTATTCAATGGATGTTGGCCAGCACCGGCGATGGTGGTGGAATGAATAAACGTTGAAGATATAGCTTATATTTTAACTTGACTCCTTGGTTCTTTCCTTAATTATATCCTGGACATTTAGGATTCTGGCCCATGAGGAAGAACAATACAGTTATGTTTACAAAATATTAAGCCTATATTTTTTGTCTATAGCACTCATACAGCCTAAAGCCGGGCCTCGGAGTTCGGGAACTCCTTTTCTAGTATTAATTAATGATATCGTTTGGCATGTAAAATAACTGCTGATGCAGGATTACAGTGGTTATTGAGTTGATGAAATATGATATGAGTGACAAAAAAGACACGATTTAATGTGATAAAACATGCCAGCAGAATTGCTATGATGGTGTTATGCCATTGTGATGTGTTACGGTGTAGGCCTATAGGTCATTGAAATGAAAAACGGTGTAGTGTTTGAGAGCCCCTTAGAAATGTTTCTGCTCTTTCTCACATTTCAGGACTGGGATAGTGGGTACTGTAGCAGTTGAAGTAGCAAAAAAGCAGGTGATTTTGCTCCCATTTAACAGTGGTACATAACATACTACATCCCCTGACCCTGCTTTTATTCATAGCTCGTCACAGAACGATGTTAAGAAAAGTTGTCATACGAAAAAAAAAAAAACAATGTTAACATCAGTACGGTGTGACAAAGCATACAATATTTCCTAATTTAAAGGCCTTGAATACGTGAGTTGAAACGCTTGTGTCAGCTCCATGTAGCTCCGGAAGCATTGATGGGTTTTGATTCTTTTAAACTGACAAGCAAGAAAAAATTATTTCTGTAGACAAATAGTATTTATATGCTGGGTGATTCGTATTTGTTTGTAAGCAAGTGTTTAAAATGATAGCTTAACGCCACTTTTATTTAAAATACAGTGCAATCTCTAGATGAAAAGTGAATGATTTATGATGACGTGAAGGGGTGATTCGACATATTGAGTGTTTTTTTCAGTTTACTCATCCGACTTGGGTTTCACTATACAATTTAATGCTGAAACACCGTGGCCTTCCGCTATGATTCAATTGATCAACATTCAGATTCTTTCTTGGATAGTGTAGGTACAAGAAAATACCAGTGGCAGTTATTTTCCTTCCAGGTGACACCCTACCCCCCATGAGCGCTTGGTCTAATATAATGTACATTTATAAGGCTGTATAGGTATTTATATTATTTATGTTGTTGCAGATATATAATAAGTAAAAATAAATGTTACCACTTGGTTTAAAAATTTGACCTGTTATGATTTAAAATAACGTCTTATTGAATTAGTGAATTGTGGACCTATAATTAAACTTGTCATATCTCAAAGAATTATTGATCGGTTGGCTTAATCGTAAAAAAATATTTTTTTTCGTCTTATTTCCTTGACTAGCACTAAACTAACACCTTTATTTTTAGTAATAGATATATCTCTCATTATTTATCAGCAATCTGCATTTGAAATTTCACATACCAAAGTCATTAACGATTTTGAAAATTGTGTTTCATTTTACTATATATTTTTTACTATATTTTTTTCTATAAAACACCGATAAAGGCGTGTCTAGCCAAAAGTATGGCTTAATATTAAGCAACACCGGTCTTGAATTGAAGCCAGTTAAAAATGAAAGAAAAATAATTTAACTTTGAAATTTTAAATAATATTCTTTCATGTGCATCCAATTTAAAACGACGGCGCATTTCTGAAGTTGTTTTTTTTCTGCAGTGAAAAGTATACCATAGACTATTTATAGTATACATGCGATCAAACACGTATGTTCTGGGCAGTTATTTCAAAAAATATTGATGCAGGTACCATTATTCTGGGAATAAAAGACAACACGGTTATGAATAATTTTATATCATTAATTGTTTTTTTTCATTTATAAATACTGGTTAATATGCAACCAGAATACAGAACGACTATGATATCCCAGCTTAGTACCTTTTACTTTATGTGAGATCCATATATCTTATTGCGAAATGGTTCACTATTGAAAATGTACTAAAACAAATTTGTCAATACTTGTAATTAAAAAAAATGACTGAAAATATATATATTAATTGTTAACAATATCTATAGCCCTTAACCACTGGTATCCTTTTTTACGGATACCTCACTTATCTATTCCTCCACTTTTTAAATAATTGATTATGTAATTATAAAACATCGTAAAAAGAAGTGAGAAGTGAAGTACAACTATATATAATTATTATTCCTATTATTCCCACATGCATGCCGCTTGATGCATTTCATTTGAATCGGTCATGCGTGTGCGTAGGAACAGAGATAATTATAGAGAATTCTCTCTCTATATATCTACGCGTAGGGATATGTCGCGTTATGCTGTCCTTTTTGTGTTGTGATCTCAGTCATAGTATTGGTGAGGTCGCAACAACTGTTGTCAAAGTAGTCATCTAGCACATAATAAACTGACTTTTGAAAGCAGAGGGTCATGCACAATTATGCCCCAATATCATACTGACCTGGACACCCGGCAGGCGCAGGCCACTAGACTGGTACGGTGTTGGTTTTGAGATCGACCCGATGTCGCAGACTGCAGGCCGATACTGATCCAGCATTATTTCGATGTACCGTGCTTACTGGCTGGTCAGTTGACTTCACATTTTCCTGGATATCAATGATGTTTTCTAGGTATACCCAGCGAGCGCGTGACGTTCGCCTGAGGTTGGGGTAAAGATCCTGTCTAACTACAACGTTCTGGAAAAAAATTGTCTAACGTTCATGAAAAGGGGGAAGAACGCAGGACGAAATGAAATGAAATGAAATGAATCGGGCTTTAGGCCACCTTTGTGCACATATAGGCTAAACTGGGCCAGGAGAACCTCCTGAGGATGGTGAGATGATTGAGATGACACTGTCCTCCAGACACAGGATTCGAAAACGCTACCTCTCGGTCACGGAGGCTCCCCACAATACTGACTTTCACACGTGGGTGGGGAAGAAACATTTTTTGTTTCTTTCAAACCGCCGAGACCGGGAACCGAACCCAGAGCGCAGGACGAACGTTGGAGGTCGGAGGAGGGGCGCCAGATGACCGTTGTTGGTCGTTGGTGGTCGTCGGGGGTCGTCGGAGAACGCAGAGGGTCGCGGAGAGTTTTTGGCATGTCAAAAATTTGCAACGTTTTCCAAAGTTCTTGGTGGAATGCCCGATAAGCGCTCTGTGAGCGTTTTAGACGGTAGGCGTTCGTTAGAGGTCGGGTGGGGGGGGGGGGGGGAGTTAGGATAAAAACGCAAACGGGCGCACGATGGACGGTGGAGACCCAACGAGTGCCCTCACAACGCCACCCAAGCGTCCTCATACAGTCCATGTAGGCCAACCGTTCTGCCAACGTTCATTGGCGTTCACTCACTGTTCTCCTAAGTATTTGCCGCCCTTCTGCCGACATAAGCGTCCCAGTACCAACCGAGTACAGTCCAAGTAACAGTCCTGTAAGGAGTCATTAAAAAGAGATTCTTCTGAGCTACTCCTGACTTGCTCAGATGAGTTCAACTGACATGGAACAAACTGAAAAGCCTGTAGAAGTCGACCCCGAGTGCAGGCTGGCTGTTTTGCAGAATGAAGTAGACAAAAATTATCTTGCCATGTACCTTTACATTGAGGAACGAAGGGGGCAACGACGTCGAGTCTGTTAGACCCGGCCCTAGATACTGCGTCGCCCTCAGTCTGGTCTGTATGATCAGCTGATGGTAGAGCTACGGCGAGAGGATGAGGCTGCCTTAACTCATCTATTTATGAGGATGCTTCCAGAAATATGTTCGATGAGATCTTACAACGAATCTTTCCGCGCATCACGAAAAAACACACTTCACACGCTAGACGGACGGTAGAGGAGCGCAGACGACTGTACATGGACGGAGGACGGGCGGCTGAAAGTCGTCGAGGACTGTGGCAGTATGTCAGGAGAACGTTGTAGAACGCAGTAAGAACGTTGACTGAGCGGTACATGAACGGTAAAAGGACGCCGTGAACGGAGGGAGGACTGTATATGGACGCAATCAGGTAAGCAGATGGGAAGGTTTTCTCCAATGTTCTGCTTAGAAAATAATTTCTCACGAACGCTGTTGCGACGTTGGAACGTTGTAGTGAGACAGGGCCTTAACGCTGGCCATCGTCGACGGTCCATGTTGGCCCAGCACTGGGCTGACGTCTACGTTTTCTGGGTAGGCTTATTTTATCCATTGATAATTCAACAGGCACTGGACGCACTGCTAACGTTAACGGGTTTATCATAAGATACATCTGGTATAATTTAGCAAACTGTCACACGCCCATGAACGTCCCTAGGACGGATTTAGGCGCTTCATAAGTGTTTTATTTTTATAATATTTGAATTAGCGACGTACGACGCATTTTGTGAGATCGGTGATAAATGGAAACCTTTAACTCCGGGGAGTCAAAATAGTCAGATTCTAAAGAAAATGAAATGAAATGAATGGGGTTTAGGTCACCTTTGTGCACATATAGGCCCAGGGCTCACGGTATTCTCATAGAAGTCACGAAATTATGTAAGCTTCTGATCGGTCGAGATTGCCATCTCGACCGATGAGACGCCTATGATATATCGTAAATTGTACGAGAATATGGGCCCAGCTGATGACAAGTATTACAGACGCACATACTAGGAAATAATTATGTGTTATTCCAGACATTTGACAGGTTCTCCATCGTGGTATAGCGGTAACATAGATGAAATGAAATGAATGGGGTTTTAGACACCTTTGTGCACATATAGGCTAAACTTGGCCAGGAGAACCTCTTGAGGATGGTGAGATGAATGAGATGACACTGGACTCGAAAGCAGAACCCTGGCGGTCTGGGGCCAAGCACGCTATTTCTCGGTCACGGAGAAGCAGGCAGCTTTAACCACTGAACCAGGACCCCCGCCCTATGTTTTAAGGATCTGCGATTCATTTTGGAATATATTTATACAAGGAGTAAACCCCACATAATTTGTGAACTCATATAGATGCTTATAATAACTAACAGATTGGGCCAACAACATTTCATCTTTCTTGCACGCAGGGATTCGGAAAACTATCATCAGATTATGGATCTTGTGACATGGGGAAGCTCAATCTTAAAGTTGTTGACCTAGTAGGCATGATTGTTTTTAGTTGGCCACAGTGGCGGATCCAGAGGGGAGCGCGGCCTGTTAATTCTTGGACCCGCCACTGGGCCATCTTTAACAATCACACGCCTAATAGATCCAATCGCTTCCAGAATACTGTACTAGGTCTATACTGCTCTACAAAACTACAAATCAGTAGCTTATCACTTGAAAAGTGTCGTTTGACTTTGTGTAATAGGCCTAGCTTTGCATTCATCGAATAACCACTAATGATCACTTTTTCCTGTATATGATCTTGTATATTTTTTCTCACAGTTACGCCCTGAAGTGCAATTATGTCAAAGATGATGTTTCTGGGTCGTGTCGTGTCCCTAGTGGCTGCTGTGTTAGCCAGCTGCACTGTAGGACCTATTGTGGGATTTAACGTATATTTTAACGCTTTTAAAGCTCAATATCAGCTGCGGGCCGCAGAAGGTCAGTATGCCAGTTTTTTGTCTATTATAATGTACTCTGAGGTGCAAACTGATTCATCAATCTCAAATCTCAACAAAATGTAGCTTATCGATTCAGATTGCATATAATTATAACAATGTTAAAGACTCATACAATTTAAAAGCATCGCAGAATGTAGATATAATAAGGAGGCATGATGGGTCCTGGCAGTCGTTTGTGGTACATATAGCGAATCTCAACGTCAAAACGTTAATAGTTCAACTAAATTTGTGCTTCTAATCCCGTATATATATATATATATATAATAATAGGCCTATACTTTTTTAAGCATGTTTCAGACTTCGTGAATTGTCACACAAATGATAAAATAATCTGTAGTAGATGATTGGTTAATCCAATATTCAATTTGGGAGTTGTCTAATTTCATTAATATCAGTAGATTTCGTTTGAAGGAAATGAAATGAATCGGGCTTTAGGCCACCTTTGTGCACATATAGGCTAAACTGGGCCAGGAGAACCTCCTGAGGATGGTGAGATGATTGAGATGACACTGTCCTCCAGACACAAGATTCGAAATTCGAGCCCTGGCGGTCTGAGGCCGAGAACGCTACCTCTCGGTCACAGAGGCTCCCCACAATACTGACTTTCACACGTGGATGGATTTTTTTTAGTTTCTTTCAAACCGCCGAGACAGGGAACTGAACCCCGAACTCTGGCGTGAAAGGCAGCGGTGCTAACAACTACCCTAAGGCCTTCGCTCTTGAAAGTTGGCAAGCTTTAAATAAATGGCAAATACAAGCAAACAATTTAGTAGAACAAGGGCTAAAATGTCACGTTTTAAATTTAAGTTTAATAATGTTTTGTATTTCTGGTGATACAAGCCATCAAGGTCGTTGCCATGATTGTATCTGTTGTAGTGATAGCTATGTCGTCTTTGGTGCGGATGTCCTTTAATTTTGGATTCATATCAGTTTTTATTTCCTCACGTTTTGGACATCGCTGGTCACTGGGACTTGGTGTCATACTAACTACAGGATCTTACTTACTTCTCTGGAGCACGATGTTCAACCAAGAAATGTACAAGAAAAATATATGGCTTATAATGATATACTTTATTTTGATAGGTAAGGGCATTTATTCAAGTTAAAAATGTAAGTAAAAATTAAAAATAATTGATAGCGTGATATAGTTCATTCGTTGATATAAGAATTTTAGTTATATTTTTTTGTTGGTTTTTGGAAAATGTGATTCACTCTATTAAATAATAACAATATAATTATTACAATCACTACTTAAAGGATAGTTATTTTAAAGGATTAAACTGTCAAGATATATTACCACTTTGTCTTCAATGATGTAAATACTATGATTTTACTTTTTTGTTTTTGAAGGTCAAGGGGCTGTGATGTCGTATTTACCCTCCTACACAGTTAATGTCCAGAATTGGCATTCCATTCATCGGGGAAAGATTATCGCTATTCTCCAAATCCCTTATCAGTTTGGTGCAATTCTCATCTCAATCACGTACAACAGCTTCTTTGCCAAAGGGCACGAGGAAGAAGTGATGCTGCAAGATCTTCACGGGTTTTTCCTCGCCATGTCTGTTTTCCTGGGGTGTTTATCATTACTCTCCATGATACTCACAGGAGAATACCCGTATAATACGGAGATTGAAAAAGATCAGGAGCGCTTGAGTTTAGTTGAACGTTGTGCGACAAGAGCCTTGAATAGTCAGATCACTTCCGAGCAGCTGAAGTACAATCATTTCTTACGTGGTATGGTACAGCTAGATTCACAGCTTATTTTCTGGACTCTAGCATTGACCCCGGTGGCTGGGTTGATCTTAGGGACTAATATAACTGCCATGTTAAAATCACTAGGCCACATCAAGCTAAGTTTTGCCTACACCACTGCTGGACCATTCTGTGTCCTCTGTGTCGTCTTTATAGTAAGTTATATCTCAGATAAATACAGAAACAACATATCTAGAGTATCCATCAGCATGCTCGTTTCTGCTGCATCTACACTTGTACTTTTACTATCTATTGCATATGGACATTATTTATCTATTATAACCATCGCCTATTTTATATCGATAGCGTCCACGGCTTCCGCGTTCTGCCTGTTGCCAACAGTCTTAACTGAAAAGTTTGACGATTCTCTTTTCGGTTATGTCTATCCTTTTTCTTGCTTAGTACCTAACGTGATGAACGCTCTGGTACAGTATCTAGTAGGCTACATGTACGAAAAGCAGGCACATGATGGGGAATGTTGGGGAGCACATTGCTTCCATCATGTCATGATTCTAACGTGCTGCGTTCAGCTTCTGGGAACCATACTTCATTCACTAAGTATTTCACACGCCCATTTCGGGGGTGTAAAACGTAACAATACATAGATTTATCTCTAATGATTTGTTGTAACCAACTGTTATATACAAAGTAAAAACGTAGTAGCTGCTTAGGTGCCCTTTGGCTTTGCACGCTAGAAGCAGGTCGGACGATGTATATCACATAATTATTCACTGCTGACTTGAACTCGCGTTAATTCATTTAGGGCCTATCTCGTGAGTATATTTGAGTCGACAATTATATATTTGGTTTGCCTAAACGTATAAAAGCGACACAATCAGGCTAAAATCATAAAAAAATCGGTAATTTCATTTTGGCTTCTTCATATGACCATATCATGTAAACATGTCGATAGACTAACTGCAAAAGTTTTTTAATTTTTATGCTGCCATTTACAAGTTAAGCGAGATATAGAGACGAAATTCCCGTATTTCTTAATTTGAACACGCATGTCTGAAATAAGAAATCGGGAATTTCGTCTATATATCTCGCTTAACTGGTAAATGAGCAACATAAATATTTTGCAGTTTTAGTCTATCGACATGTTTACATGATATGGTCATAATAACGTTCTTTCTCGGCGAGTTTTTAACCGATCAAGCTGAAATTTTCGCGGAATCCACATGACCAATTTCGGAACGACGGGATGGCGATCGGGATTGAGATCCATATAATGACATATGCCTAGGCCTATAGCGGGATTACACGATATCGCGATTTTAAATTGTCAAGCTTTTCACAATCTGGGTTTTTTCACTAGTACTTTTTTCGGGTATGTATTCATCCGTGGGGGTTCAACTGCCACTGTTTAAGGGCTGAGAAATAAAAATAAATAAACGTTTCACTGTATTATCGCCCACTTTGCATGTACGCACTGCTGTCGGTTACTCGGCAGAGCATCCGTCTCTAGTTTTATATTGGCTTCATTTTATCGAGACCACGATTATATGTAGATTGCACAATAATGATGATACTTTGATAACACTGATACCATGATGTTCATAATATAAAGCATCCACTAAAACATTCAATAAAGATACAATTCACATGTCATTCGCTCAAAAAAGAATAGACCTATAGGAAAAGTGTAATCTTTTCCAAGTATCATTTTTGTAAAGTGAATCCTGAAATATTATTCAATTGGCTGGATGTATAATTCTATTCACTTTACAACCCTTTAAACGCCAACGTCTT
Organism: Flabesymbios commensalis; assembly: GCA_964017125.1. NCBI lineage: Eukaryota > Metazoa > Annelida > Polychaeta > Terebellida > Flabelligeridae > Flabesymbios > Flabesymbios commensalis. The sequence continues at coordinate 47,110,075 of OZ024913.1, read as the reverse complement.
CAATTCAAATTTTCACCCGCTTAACCCTTTAACCGCCGGTGCCGCATATATTTGGGTTTTCATTTTTTTATTAGCACATTAAATACAACATCTTAAATAGGATAAAGATAGATGTGACATCAATCAGTAAGATTTGAAAAGAGTTGAGCCCCATTTTATTAAATCTGGATAATTTTCACTCACTTGAAGTTGTGGATCGCGTCAGCGAGACACAACTTCAATTGAATAATTTGGCGGTTAAAGGGTTAAAGCTACTTCAAGTGAGTGAAAATCATAACCATGTTGAGGCCAGTCATGTTAAAATCTTGCAGATTGAAGACACATTTTATCTTTGAAAAGCGCCATTTTAAGTGATGTCAAGTGCCAATAAAAAGTTTAGAAGATTACAGTCTTTATTGAGAAATAGTTTTTATATATCGATATGGTGATATGTTTCTTATTTTTTCATCAATATTGTTCTTTATAAACGCCATTGTATATTATATCTTGTACCTGCAACAAACTAAGTTATATTGAGCAGCTAATACCACAGCAACGTAATGGAGCAGCTAACACCACAGCAACGTAGTGCAGCACTGATGTGCTCCTTCTTTTCTTTGGCAGATTAGCGTTGGGGTACCGCATGTATAATGCATAATGAGACAAGACAGTTCGTGTAATAATATATTTTTATAATTATCAACACCTGAAAATATACATGTGTTCCATCAAGGATACTAGAACACATGTGTTCTAGTATCCTTGGTTCCATCATACGCATGAGAATATTGACTGTTCACATTCCGTTAAATGGTGTGCTGGAATGGAATTTGAAGCCTAAAAAGCATCAGATATTTATGGCAGAAAAGTACAAACAATAGTGTCTATACGTATAGTAGCCCGGCAAACACGATATGTTCATCCAGTGTTGGTTTATTGCTGGCCCGCCGTTTACGACGCTGACCAATCAATAAATAACAATGGCTCACGGCCGCGTGTTTAGTATTGCTAAGGTCAGGAAACAGTGCCATAATAAAGTGAGGATGTGTTTTAACATAATTATTTAATTCATTCAGCAATATCAGAGAAGCATTTTAAGTAGTTATTGAACAGATAATCATCGTATTCAGCAAATTCCAATATGCAGTAACTGCATATTTGAAAAGTAATCGGTTAACTGTACGCCCAGACAAATGGAGCTAAAACAACAGTAAACAATTTAAAAAAAGTAAATGTAAAAGACAGCCCAGATATATCCAATGATCTGTAGGTTGTATATTGTGCTTCGTAGGTTTATATTGCTTACAACACAGAATAAAAAATACGTATATAAAAATTATTGTCAAGTTATGATGATTAACACGAAGCTCCCTCCCCGAACACCAACATGTTATGTATTATTCGTTTTCAATAAAATTTAGTAATAATTATTAACACATGTATATACATAATAAGAACGGGCTGTTCAAATAACACTAAAAAGTGGGATGACAGGCTGAAAACACCCATGTGTCCTATATCCATTATACTACATGTACAACCGAGCATGTCTGTATGTATATCATGGTTATACAGACCACCTTGCAATTGATGTATCAACTTCATATTTTGCACAAACATAGCCCATGACCATGATAGTGGCCCAATGGACATGCTGAAGGGGTTTTCAACACATTCAACTAATTTTTGTTTACCCTTTTACCGCCAAATTATTCAATCTGAATTTTCACCCACTTGAAGTTGTGTCTCGCTGACGCGATCCACAACTTCAAGTGAGTGAAAATTATTCAGATTTGACAAAATGACCAATCAAACACGATACACGAGGACGTGATCATAGTCTCGTAGGTCACACTCTTCTAGAGGAGCGAATATATCGTGAGCGACAGGCTATCTAGTGTTGATTTATTTTCCAGCAAGTGTAAAGTCTGCATTTTTAGATCCTTCATGATGTGGCGAATACGTTATAATAAGCTGGTGTAATACAGCTGGGCCCGTATTATCCTACAAGCTACGATACGATATATCGTAACTTGTACCCAGACTATGACCCGGTGACTTATAGGACTGGTCAGTGTAACTAATCTCACTTTAGAATTATTTATTTGGGAAAATATTATCATTTTGTAATGTTGTGTTTTTTACTCTCGGGTTTGTATATATGTATATGTAGTATATGAAGTATTCCAACTTGTTCAAATGCCTGCGGTTTCCTGTGATGCCTATTATGTATTGCGCACTTCCTTCTGACAAAATAATCTCACAAATTCGGTGTCAACTTTACCAATTATTACAAAGATTCCTTATAATTATTAGCATTTCATGAGGAAATAGTGTTCAGTAACACCACATCATATAAAAAAACAAATTGACAAATAAAACGCATTTTAACTAGTCATGTCTTTAATTGGCCTAATTAGCATGGTAATCAATCAGTATCTGTACAGGAGATATATCAACTTACCAGCATATCCGTATGGAACAAGGGGATGAAAAGAGCTCGCGATGAAAATACTGGGAAGGACCAAGTGAGCAGTGATGTCCATGGAGCTTAAAGGGTTTATCTGGGGATAAATGATAAAATCAACGTGTTTTATTTTAGTGGGCGGAAATACGATGTCCCGTACCGTAGATAAAATGTAAAACAAATTAAACGTATTACAGCACATACCGTCAACCATGGTATTAAAAAAACGTATTCACCATTTGTTACGTGGTGGATATATACGACCCACTAATACCAATGTGATGAATTACAACGACTAAACTCCATGTGACTGCCTATACAATTGACCATCATGATTTAATATACATGTTGTGTACCGTGAGCAGTTATCAGCTTTTGTGATTGGAATATGTTTTCATAGACATGTAATTTAACTATACGCCAAACCGGCTAAATGTTGAGCCAACATCTGGTAGTTGACCCAATATTTCTTCACCTTCGTAGTAAAGGGTCGTATCCACCACTTCGCAAAGTGGCAGATACGACACTTTAATATGACGATTTAATGGAAACTAGACCTAACCGGATCTACAATGAGTACTTAAGTCAAAATGATAGATTATACTACATTAACGGAACCTGTGCCCATAAGTGTATTATGTCGTTTATGCAGACCACCTTGCCATTGATGGATCAACTTCATATTCTGTGAAACGCAGTGACATCACCGGAAAACTTTTTGAATGGGTACTCGGTAAAAACAATGTTATATAAGCCCCCTCCCACATACTTCAGTGTATTAGATTGCTAGGTGAAAATATTGCGGGTCAATTAGCCTATTGAGTTCCACAGAGTTGTGTACAAGCATATGCCTAGACCCAGAGGGTTAGCCTACCAATGGGAATTGACATTTTAATTAACTGGAAATACTTCCGGTAAACACAATACCTTGAACCAATGTTGGCTTAATGCTGGTCGCAGGTTATGCACACCACATTACCATTGATGGATCAACTTCATATTTTGCACAAACATAGGCATTGACCCTAATAATTTTAATTAAACAACTGGAAGCGCTTCCGGTAAACACCTTAAACCAATGCTGCTTTAAGTCTCACCTCAAAGGGCCAGCAAACACGCTACGAGGGGACGTGATGATCATGATGGTCACTAAGTCCATAATCTAGAGGAGCGAACATATTGCTAGCGATAGTTTATTTAGTATTTCCTAATAAAATGTGACATTCTGTCACTGCGAATACGTCGTACACACAGACAGTTTGTTGACAGTAAATTCTTGGTCATGGGTAGCTGTTTTCTCTTTGGTGTACCCGCATAATTTGTGCAAATAAATATGCAAATAACTCGTATTTTCGAATTGTATGCACATTCTGGTGCACCACTCGTAAAGAAAGTCGAAGTTAATTTGATGTCTATTTAGTGCTCCAAAATTATCAAATGTCAAGGCCGGCCCCGATGGCTCATTCGTATCGACTGGGGCTTGTAACCTGGGGGTACCAGGTTCGAATCCCGGTCGGGACGGATATTTGTCATCGTGGTTGTGCATATACAGTGCTCCAAACTGTTCAAAGGCATGGAGTGTACAGTGCTGCCTATGGTACTGTGCACTATAAAGAACCCTTGAACTTATTCAAAATAAAAGTAGGGCATAGTACCGGCTTCGGGCTTCCTTCTGTCGCGATATTGCCATGATTGTACAGAAAGCGACGTAAAGCAATACTCATATATAGCAGTCAAATCTCACAAACACGAGTGCATCGCAATCCAGCCTCATAGTCCGGATGGGAGATGTGCGGAGGGAATCGGCAACGAAATCAACAGGAGGGTCTAAGAAAAGATGGGTTTTCAGAGACACCAGCTGACTGCAGACCACGGATGTCAAATTACCCACCCCCCCCCCACCCCCTCAAATCTGCATTTCTTACTTTTTACATGTCCACAAAATATTATTTTTCCATTTTGTCCCCCGACACCGACCCAATGTTGGGCCAGCGTCGCCGGTGCTAGCTAGTATCCATTCAGCCCTAGAGAGTACTTCATGCTGGCGGTACCGGCACCATGCTTTGAACCAAAGCTGGGTTAATGTTGGCCCGCCGTCTGTGACGCTGGCCCACATTCAGTGTGGCGCCAGACACGACACGGTAGCCCAATACTGGGCTAATGTTGGCTCAGCGGTGTAGACGGTGGGCCAACATTAGACCACTATTGGGTCAAAGTCTCGTGTTTGCTGGGCTCGCGACCTCCGGGGCTTCCTCCTGCACTATAGAAACTACTGGACAGACGGACAGAACCGTTGGACAGGCGGACAGAACGCGACAGACACACGGAGTAGACAGAGGTAAACCCACATGTCCCCACCTCTGTCTACATAGGGAGAGACATAATAAACACCAAATAGACGAAGTATATTAAGCGATGAATTCCCTATGATTCTCGCTCACAAATATACAGTAGTTTTCGCAGCGTTAGATTTTTCTGATTGAACAAACATTGACTCAAACACTTGTCGTACACCATGACGAAACGCTGGTGTAATGCTGGGCAAAGATGGGTGACTATGGATCAACATTGCGCCAATGTGCGCTCTTGAGCACTTGGTGAACAAGCAATTCTGGGCAATTTTAGTGCGTCGTAAAATTGAAAAAAAAGCGCCGGATCGTCCAAGAAAATGAAGTTCCCCGCGTTTGTGCAGACGCCATGGGGACGTTGGGTTTGGCGGACTTTGCTACCTGGCGGGCGGGCGGCCACTAGCAGACTCGTTTTCGTTTTCTAGTATCCAGGGTCCCGCACGGACCTGTGGATGGCCCCGCAGTTTGGAGAGCATGCGGGGTCCAAGAGTATGGCAGGGGGGTCCGAGAGTGTAGCAGCGGGGTCGCGGCGGGCCGCATCTGCAAGCGGGGCAGCTGCGCGGCGAAAGGGCGGCAACTGCTCACTTTTCAAGTGAGCAGTTGCCGCCCTTTGGGCGCGCGGAGCGGGGACGCCGCATGGAGCAGAGGGCGGTTTGAAATCGGATCTGACTGGCTGCAGGAGAAGAGGCGCAGCAGCTGGCGCGGTACAACAGGCTGGCGAGTACTGGAGGCCTGAGATCCCGTCCAGCAAGGACTCCCACCAGCCATATATGTCTCGGCAATGACGTGAACTAGGTGTGTAGTCGGCACAGCCAGAGAACTTCATGGAGGCACCCACGGGGGAACGAGACGCGCGACAGCCACACGCGACAGCCACCCGTGTCAACTAACTTACAAAGTGTCACTTATCGGAGTGTGACTCCACCAACAGCGGGTTGAATCGTTTGGATATATATCGAAAACAGCACACCCACACTGCGGAGAGGTTGGCCCTCGCCAGCCTGTACTGCCAGGATGGATGTAAACAGTACAATGCGGACTGTGTCTGCAGAGTCCACGCAGCCGGGATACTGGTTCCCGGGATCCGCTCTCCTGTCACTGGGAGTACTCACTAACTAGGCCCACTGGCGGAATGATAATCATGATGATGATCAAATGGAATATACGGCCTCACAATAAGCCAAGCAGTTTGTAAATGGGAGTAGCGAGCAAAGCACCACTGGACGCTATTAAAAGTAAGTATCCACCCAGTACTTATGATCAGTATAGACCTAATCAAAGCAAGGAGTAAACGCGATACGTTCACCCTATGTCAATTTAATGTTGGGCCAGCGTCGTAGACGGTGGACCATCATTTAACCGACATAAGGTCAACGTATATTTGTCAACATAGGGTCAAAGACACGAAACGTTGGACCCATGTTGGCTCAATGTTGGGCCAGCGTCGCAGACGGTGAACCAACATTGAACAGACATGGGGTGAAAACGTTTTTTAGGATTGTGCTGTCGTGTTGATACAACTTTGACCAGTCTCGCCTTGTCGATTAACTAAATCGATTTGAATATCAGGTAATTCGTCGCCCAGGAGCCAAAGGGTCCCATTGATAATGTATTACTAAGTTACAGAAATAACACTTTGACACCAGAGGTGGCTCATTTTTATTCCACAAGAGGTGCTAAAGTAGTCTTGTCTTATTGGGATTCAAATAATTCCCCCCCATAATAATGACACTGCTGCATTAAGCTAGCTGCTTTCTAACTTTTTCATCTGTCAGCTTAATATCAATGAAAAATACAGTATGTGATATAATAGGCCTGTGTAATGTTATCACTCGACCTTTGTCACATATAATAATCGGACTTACTATTTTGCATTTTGCATTTACTTGGTATTCATTCCAATCGTGTGAAATAAATGACAGACATCATGACTATCCCAAAAATAGTTTCAAATGACGAAAAAATCAAGTTATAATTGTGTTAGTAATCCCAACCATAAATAAAAATAGAAGCATAAAAACCTTAGCATGAAAAGGGGTAACTCTTAAATGTCAACATAAATATTTGACGTAGTTCATTCGTTTGAGGCTGGCAATGCGTCAAATGGACCAAAACACATCTTAAACACACGATACAAGATACAGTAGGACCTAGAGATATTTCCCTGCAAACATGAGACGTTGTGCCGATGTCGGTTCAACATTGGGTGAACGTCTTGTGTTTGCTGGATTTTGTCGCCCGTACCAAGGAACATATTCCCTGTCTGTACTCATAGAGTAAACACATCCAAAGGGATTGTTGGGATTGTTGAGAATTTGATATCGACCCCTATATAACCTACATTAGTTCCGACACTGTCACTGTCATATCCTTCACGAATGGTGTCAGTAGTTACAGTCAAGTGTAGTAAGTGGGATTTGCTCGGTACTGGCCGAACAATAAACAAATATCAAGGCTATTTCCTGTAACGTTAGCAAACTGATAAGTGTCCAAACAGGAAAGTAGTTCAAATAACACTACGGAATTTTCTGACCCTACATTTTCATGGACAGAATATATGATATCCGTCTGTCACCATGACCTTGTTTTATTATTGGTGTTCGCTGCTCCTCATGCTTCCCTAGAGGTGTTAATATAGCTTTTTAACTCAACTCTCTCTGAATTACATTTAATAATCTCAACGTTTCTAATGTAAATAAGATAGGTTAAGACAAAACCAATAATTTATTAAGATTATAAAAGTTAGGACCAGTATAACTTTTATAATGGAAAAGTTAGAACGGTTGAGACTAGTATAAACTTTTCTGATGGGAATGAGAAACGGTTCAGATAAAACCACTGACATTTAAAGCAGGAATTCTAAACTAAAGTATCACGTCTCCCAATGCCTGAGATATGGATATAAAAGTTAAAAAACAGTTTGAACGTTTCTGAAAAAAACGTTAGAAAGGTAAATACTGGTTTTGTTTTTTTCCTGATTGAAACAAGAGAAATCTAAGATAAAACCAGATTTTAAAAGCACTGGTCTTAATTCAAGTCTGGATTTACCACTGTCATCCTCATCCACTACAAGCCGCGAATTGCTGTCGCAATTCCCGACTTGTAGTGGATGAAGATGTTTTGATGTGGTTTAAAAAATAAATTAACATGTATTGCTAAACCAGTTTCATGGAAATTTTCGTTCTAGAACCCTTTGTTGTAGGAAAATTAAGTAGTTTTCAGGGATGTAAAATGATGCTTTAATGCATCGCGAGGGCTTAAAGGGTTAACATGTGTTTACTTTACTGTTGGAAATGAGAGAAAGTTTAGGCTTTTAGTGGGATGGCTTTAGGACACTGGTACTTCAAGGGTGATCCGGACCTGGACAATTATACCCGGATCCCGGTGAGTCCGTGTTCTGGATCATCCATGCTGACTAGCCAGTTTGACCTGGGCCGCGATTTGTGCTTGTATAAATGAAGCAGGACAAGATTGATTCGAGTACTTGAGGCTCAATTTAGGCTCTCGGCTGGGGGGCAGATCCTGGTGCTGGGGCGGGGGGATGCAAAAAAAATCTGCCAACGCTGGGTCAACGGACGTGTCGCTGGCCCGTAATTGAGCCAGCGTCAGATCGGGGAGTCGTTCGTATTGACCTCACCTCTCATTAGATGTGTACAAAACGACAAAGCGTTTGTGTTCTAGAACACACGAAATCGATGCTGGATCAATGCTTGGCTATCATCTACGGCGCTGGCCCGGCATTAAACAAACATCGGATCCACGCCGCGTGTTCGTCCGGAGTAGTTTCAACTAACTTTTTGTTGCATTTTATCTCTGTCGATTGACAACGCACGTCACAAAACAATTAGCTCTTCAGCAATACATCACGAGCAGGATATCCATTTTGTCATTTTTCAATAATTCCTTATTCGCCTTATTCTGCTAAGACACTGCTGTTGAGATGGTTAACAGAGGGAGTTTTGATAATAGAGTCACTACACATTTTGAAATATTGTCTCCATGCTGATTTAATGTTGGCCCAGCGTCTGCGACGCAGGCCCAAAGTAAGAACAGAGTAGGGACCATGCATCGTGCTGGCTGGTACTTTCTAGTATTCACAATGTTCATGTACGTATTTAGATTTCTCGATTATTATCTCTATTATCTCTATAATATGTATATAAAGAGCCAGCATCACTGTATTGTTCTGTACCGCTCACCTGGATGTGGACTTAACGCTTCACCGTAGCGGCGCATATATGCGCATAAAAGCTATTTCACAATAACAGATAGTTTTCATTTTGTAATGAAATAAATCGGGCTTTAGGCCACCTTTGTGCACATATAGGCTAAACTGAGCCAGGAGAACCTCCTGAGGATGATGAGATGATTGAGATGACACTGTCCTCCAGACACATGATTCGAAATTCGAGCCCTGGTGGTCTGAGGCCGAGCACGCTACCTCTCGGTCACAGAGGTCCGACATTAAACAAACAAACAAACGAATATTTCAGCGTTGTAAGGGTTAACACTTAAAGCACTGAATTTTTTTTATAAAAACCTCACAGACCAAAGGGTTTATTTCAATTTAAAATCAGCATAAATGTCTTAGTTAGTTCTTTCTGATTCATTTGAATACCTATGTTATGGGTTTACGGCCATTAGAAATATTTTTTTCTATTACAGCGCGGGGATCGACTTTAGTCGTCAGAATCTGACGTCTGTAGACGTCAGATTCTGACGTCTACAGTCGATCCCCGCACTGTAAGAGAAAAAATATTTCTAATGGCCGTAAACCCATAACATAGGTATTCAAATGAATCAGAAAGAGCTAACTAAGACATTTATGATGATTTCAAATTGAAATAAACCCTTTGGTCTGTGAGGTTTTTATAAAAAAAATTCAGCGCTTTAAGTGTTAACCCTTACAACGCTGAAATATTTTTGTATAAACCATGGGGATCAAAGGGTTTTTTTAATTTGAAATCATCATAAATGTGTCAGTTAGCTCTCTCCGCTTCATTTGAAAACCTATATGTTATGGTTCTACGCCCATATTTTGTTATTCTTTCAGTGCTGAGACCGTCTTTAGACGGCATAATGTGGCGTCTACAAACGTCCTTAATTAACCCGCTAATCAAGATTATTACCCGATTCAATCACAGTTATTTGGAACGAAATGTGTGTTTAAACATCAAGATTTGCAAATGCTTGTTGTCAAATTAAACAAATTTGTGTAATTTTTATCCACTTTAAGTTGTCAGTCGCGGTAGCGAAACCAAATTCAAATGATGAAAATTTAAATTATTAAATTTAGCGCTTTAAGGGTTAAACACAAATTGTAGCAAATGCGTCAGTGGATGAAAGGTTAATATGGTCATAATTATAATAACCCCATCTTCATCTATGTCTGCTACAGTGGAATGACCGTCAGACCTGATGCGGCAAGATGTAAAAACCGAGGCTATTCAGCATCCTTTCTATACACTGCTCTGCAAAGCCAAAAAGGCAGTAGCTGCTTATTTAGATTTGCACGGGCAATACTGACATTTGCACTCCTTCTTGGTCATATTGCGAGGATCATCCTGTCAAAAAATGACCTTGAAATTGAAAAGTGGCAGATACACTCTTTCAGTTTCGAAAGGGGGGGGTGAAATTTCGCCCTCACTCACCTGATAGTCCGGTCAATAATAACTTTTTGTATTTTCAACAGGACAGTCATGTCCATATAATATTGAAATGTCGCCTACTACCGTTGACATGATGCTAATGACAATGAAATATGTGAAACATTTAGTTCACAAGCAAGTTTCTGACCAAAGCCGTCCCCTTTCTTTAAAAACAATCTTCTGATTGGGCACATTGCCACGAGCAGCCTTCTGATTGGATACATTATGTTTCATAGTAACCACTATTCAGATTTATTGACAAACTTGTCCTGTATAAATAGTAACACATGCGTCCTGAAAATGAGGTTTTATGCCACCTGTATGCACATAATATTATAGGCTAAACTGGGCAAAGAAAATTTCCTGAGGATAGTGAGATGAATGAGATGGCACTCCCCTCCAGACACAGGATTCGAAATTCGGGCCCTGGTGGTCTGAGACTGATCACGATACCTCTCGGTTACAGAGGCTCCCCACAATACTGAGTCTTTACGCGTGAGTCACAGTGGATTGCAGTTAAATACTCATTTTTGTAAAATAATTTTCAGTTGTTCACCTAATTAAATCCAACTATAGAAGATCTTATTTAAATTAAAAAGTCACTGTTCTCAATATATTTACGTGAATATAGGGCTTTCAAAATGCTCATTTTCCACGGCTGCTTCTACACAACAGAATAAGAGTTATGAGGCGAAGCAGAATCTCTGGTTCTGGTACAAATTTCCACCAGCAGACTATAAGAAAGCAGATCCCAGCACTATAAACAACCGATGAAGCAGCTGGTGTCCTGCAGCTGCAACTCTGGGCCAACGCCGGGTCAGCGTCTCCGACGCTGGCCCGACGTTGGCCCAGAGTTGGTGTCAGCCAGGTTATATATTGTGGCCTTGTATACATCGGTCTTCTGGCGATGCTAAAAGTAGAATCCTCCATGCGGACGACTGTTTGTTCTGTTCAAGGTGTGTATCATCTCCACTGGTGTGGCGGTTAACACTACCGCCTGTCAAGCCAGTGTTCAGGGTTCGCTCCGCGCTATTTGTGTTCAGGCTACAAAGAAACAATATGATTCTTCCACGTCCATACTTAAAGGTTCGATATTGCGAGGAGCCTCCGTGACCGAGAGGTAGCGTGATCGGACTGATTCCTCTCACCATTCTTAGGGGGAAATCCTGGCTAAGTTTGGCCTGTATGTGCACAACATTGGCCTTAATCTGCATTACTTCATTCATTCTGGTGTGATAATCTGCGAAAAAGCTATTCCCCACTTTCCTGTTGGATCGCTAATTTCGTAGAGAGTAACGTTATGAATGTGTTCGAGCACTGTTTATGTTTGGGCCAGCCAGTTGAGTGTGATATATCACTGCGTAAGGATACACCACTCGCCACTGGCAAACAAAACAAAAACAAAGATAGGCCCTAACAACAGCTTACTTAAAGAGCTCGTATAGTTACTGCTGACGCCCCTGAAATGCTTAATTGGTAGCATGGTTGATTCTAAACCTGAGGGTACCGGGTACAAGTTTAGCCTAAACACAAAGTACGGGTCTTGCAGTTTATGCTACTGAAGATTTAGCTCGGAATAACTAAGCCGTTAGCCCAGCATCACTTCTATCCCGCGCCGCCATCTCAGGCACTGTACCAATATTGAAACAACGTGGAGCAATTGAAAACAAAATTAGAAGCTATAGTCTGTGGTAGGTTCCGACAAGGGAGAGTTTTGAATAAAAGTTGGCCCAACCCTGATCCAACTTGGAACTGATCTTGACTGATTACTTTCTGAATGCTGGGTGCAAACTCTTTTGCCTTTCGCGGGTAATTGATAAGAAAACTTTGATTAGCTCCTATGTTCTCTTTGGTATTTCGTAGAAAAGCGCGGGAGCTGCGCCCATGTCGTCTGCTCTCAGTCTGTTCCATCACCGATTCATCCATCCGTCTGTCTGGAAGAAGTTGGTGCTGATGCGAGATGTCAGTCATCGAGCGACTACAAAGACACCCGACTGAGTACCGAGCGCCCGCCGGCGAGGTTTCGTTTTGTCCGGAGTCATCGTTTGCGTTTCTCATTGGTTTTGCCGGACTGACTGACAACCGTGGATCTAAGAGAACCTGTCCAAGACATGCCTGACCCACTGAGCCGGAGAGTCTGAAAGCCGCGCATGGATCAACTGTGGTTTGTAGATGGTGAGAAGGCCCAACATCCCAACAACTTCAAACCACAGCATTGGAGCGGCTTGGATTATGACGAATTGGTCAGAGCTTCCTCACAGACAGCTTAATATGAAGTGTTCGACTTGAACAACCCCATCAGCTGGCCGCGCCACCAACGACGGCAACACCACCTGGTGGCGGATACGCCAGCCACTAATGGCGGCGAGGTAAATTGACCGTTTGGTTTGCACTCCTCCTCCTCCGCGACTTTGCACTGCGCAGCTGATGATCCATGGGACTGCAAGGGTCACTGGCCGAGGGCAGGATACGGAGCCTGATGGACATCGCCTATAAAACACGGCGGGCAGCTCAAGGTTCACCGTGGCATAACACCTAATAAACTTCCCCTGCACGAGCTTGTCCACGTAGGTACCTCGCCAGAGACCTTGTGAAGGTCGTAGAGAGACTGCCAAGTGATCGTGATTGATTCTTTATTTACTTTTATCTCCCGAGGGCCACAGTGTTTCAAGACTGCTTGAACAACGAGCTGCGTGTGCAAATCTTATGTGCAGCACGTGATTAACAACATGACCTATTTGGTTCACCTTTTGGTGTGAGTTATTACACCAAATGTGTGAGTTTATAGGGGTATACCAACTGCATAGAAAAACAAACATGTTTATTTTCATTGTGACTTCACTCATTTTGTGGTTTGACCATAATAAAAACAGATAACATACTGGTGCCGTAATGGTGTGATTAAAATGATTATTCAATGGGTGCTAACGCTTTTGCCTTCAATAATTTTGGTAATGCTGTTCGGCAGCCCAATATACAAATGATGGCCATGAGGTCCACTGAATCTAATACACATTGACATAGATCGCAGATTCCCATCTTCAACAATTGGTGAATGGATGGTAGGTTTATATTTCGTTGTCTTATGCATAAAATTATTCAATATTGTTATCTGTATCTTCATCAAAGCAGTGTTGAGTTTCTTTTTAAGTGACTAAATTTATTCGACACTAAGATAAACGCAACACTATACTTTATGAAGATATACATTATCATATTTTGTGTGAATTTACAAAAAAAACGTTTCCTACTGGTTTTTTCAATCTGATAAAGGTAGGCCCCTAAGCAATTTATTGCATACACAATGAATACGAAACATAATAATACGCTGATATAGATACGAATTACTCGACCAAACTTTTTTCCTGTGATTATATCTAGAAAATTTAAACGATTATTTACAAAATGAAGAAATGAATACAGCATAAGTTCAAAATATGCGATGCATAGTATTGCATATGTTACACAAGCATTGGGTGAGAAAGTGTGTAGTCAATACTGCTTTGCAAAGCCAAGATGCAGTAACGGCTTACTAGAAAAGTGAGCAGTTACTGCCTTTTGGCTTTCTACAGGAGCCGAAATGTTCAGTCTATTTCGAGACTCGACAAAGTAGCGTCGTCTTCTGGTGCCAGAGCTGAAGGTCATGTAAACTTTAAAATACAGATGCGCCCATCTTCAGGGTGCACTGGCCAGCAAACACAATTTTGTATAACATTTATACAACGTCGGCCCAACGTCTTCGATGCTGGGCCGACTTTGTATAAATGTTATACAAATGTTTTGTGTTTGCTGGGTGGCCAAGCCGCCTCTCGCCGCGCAGACAAAACGTATAGCCTAAAGATCACCACCCCCGTCACCCTGCTATGCACTCTCACTTTGAAATGGGAATTGAAGGGTGATTTAGAATGTCATGACTTTATTAACTATTCAAGTATTATATCATACAATGAAATAATCTCGTTATTGTGAGGGATTTTTTTTTTTTTTTATTCTTAATATGTCATGTGGCTGATAAATGCGCCAGTTAAGCTTAAAGGGTTAAAGTTGCGGATTCGTTCTGACTAAACCTTATCCTGCTGATCACGACTATTGTCGTTTCAAATATGTTTCATTACTCGACCAAATCACTGTTATTGGGAATGAAATGATTACGTTTTCGGGAATATTTGTGTTCAAATAAACAAATATGAGTAATTTTCAGCTGCTTGAAGTTGTGGGTCGCGGTAGCGCGACAAAACTTTAAGTGAGTGAAAATTTAAATAAATTAACTTAGCATGATCATCTTTATTGCTGGCCACTCGTTTGAGTGACACAATGCACCACACTCTGTCAAAATGTTGTATGTACCAGTCGTTTGGGTGACACAATGCACCACACTCTGTCAGAATGTTGTATGTGCCACTTATTTGAGTGACACAATGCACCACACTCTGTCAGAATGTTGTATGTGCCACTCATTTGAGTGACACAATGCACCACACTCTGTCCGAATGTCGTATGTGCCACTCATTTGAGTGACACAATACACCACACTCTGTCAGAATGTCGCATGTGCCACTCGTTTGTGTGACACAATGCTCCACACACTGTCAGAATGTCGTATATGCCACAAATTTGAGTGACACAATGCACCACACTCTCTCAGAATGCTGTATGTGCCTCTCGTTTGAGTTACACAATGCTCCACACTTTGTCAGACTGTCGTATGTGCCACTCGTTTGAGTGACATAATGCACCACACTTTGTCAGAATGTTGTATGTGCCACTCGTTTGAGTGACACAATGCTCCACACTCTGTCAGAATGTTGTATGTGCCACTCGTTTGAGTGACACAATGCACCACACTTTGTCAGAATGTCGTATGTGCCACTTATTTTATTGACACAATGCACCACACTCTGTCAAAATGTCGTATGTGCCACTTGTTTGAGTGACACAATGCACCACACTCTGTCAAAATGTCGTTTATGCCTTTCGTTTAAGTGACACAATGCACCACACTCTGTCAGAATGTCGTATGTGCCTCTCGTTTGAGTGACACAATGCTCCACACTCTGTTAAAATGTCGAATGTGTCTCTTGTTTGAGTGACACGATGCACCACACTCTGTCTGAATGTCATATGTGCCACTCGTTTGAGTGACACAATGCACCACACTGTGTCAGAATGTCGTATGTGCCACTCATTTGAGTGACACAATTCACCACACTCTGTCAGAATGACGTATATGCCTCTCGTTTGAGTGACATAATGCACCACACTCTGTCAGAATGTCGTATGTGCCTCTCGTTTGAGTGACACAATGCTCCACACTCTGTCAGAATGTCGTATGTGCCACTCATTTGAGTGACACAATGCTCCACACTTTGTCAGAATGTCGTATGTGCCACTTATTTGAGTGACACAATGCACCACACTCTGTCAGAATGCTGTATGTGCCTCTCTTTTGAGTGACACAATGCACCACACTTTGTCAGAATGTCGTATGTGCCACTCGTTTGAGTGACATAATGCACCACACTTTGTCAGAATGTTGTATGTGCCACTCGTTTGAGTGACACAATGCACACACCCTGTCAGAATGTCGTATGTGCCACTCATTTGAGTGACACAATGCACCACACTGTGTCAGAATGTCGTATGTGCCACTTATTTGAGTGACACAATGCACCACACTCTGTCAGAATGTCGTATGTGCCACTCATTTGAGTGACACAATGCACCACACTCTGTCAGAATGTTGTATGTGCCACTCGTTTGAGTGGCACACTGTACCACACTCTGTCAGAATGTCGTATATGCCTCTCGTTTGAGTGACACAATGCACCACACTCTGTCATAATGTCGTATGTGCCACTCATTTGAGTGACACAGCGCACCAAACTCTGTCAAAATGTCGTATGTGCCACTTGTTTGAGTGACACAATGCACCACACTCTGTCAAAATGTCGTTTATGCCTCTCGTTTAAGTGACACAATGCACCACACTCTGTCAGAATGTCGTATGTGCCTCTCGTTTGAGTGACACAATGCTCCACACTCTGTTAAAATGTCGAATGTGTCTCTTATTTGAGTGACACGATGCACCACACTCTGTCTGAATGTCATATGTGCCACTCGTTTGAGTGACACAATGCTCCACACTCTGTCAGAATGTCGTATGTGCCTCTCGTTTGAGTGACACAATGCTCCACACTCTGTCAGAATGTCGTATGTGCCACTCATTTGAGTGACACAATGCATCACACTTTGTCATAATGTCGTATGTGCCACTTATTTGAGCGACACAATGCATCACACTCTGTCAGAATGTCGTATGTGCCACTCATTTGAGTGACATAATGCTCCACACTCTGTCAGAATGTCGTATGTGTCACTCATTTGAGTGACACAATGTGCCACACCCTGTCAGAATGTCGTATGTACCACAAGTTTGAGTGACACAATGCTCCACACTCTGTCAGAATGTCGTATGTGCCACTCATTTGAGTGACACAATGTGCCACACTCTGCAGAATTCTAGTGGTATATATGTAAACGATACAATACTGAGTAAACAAACGCTATGCACTAGCACAGTGTTAGTACACTATGCTATTGGAAAACGCCAGAAGAAAAGTTTAAAATCCACAATTAAATTGCTCACTGAATGTGAAGAGTATCTTCAACCAGAGAGATTTTAAAACACAATACTACATTATTTTTTGTTCAACCATTACATTCTAAGCCGGGTATGGAGAGTTATTGTTGACCAAGTACAGACCAATTATCATGGTAGGATATGGTACTATAATCAGTCAGATGTGATCGAGCTGTTGATTATGAGGGATCATCATTATGGTCGGATGTGTTTTAAGTCAGCTAAAACCTTCGTTCTACATTCTTAGCTGTGAAAAAAGCCTCGGCCTTCGGCCTCGACATTTTTCACACTCACAGCTAAGAATGTAAAGCTCCTCGGGCTTTATCCTATACTGAAAATGTGGTGTCTTCCAATATTTTTAGACAAATCAGAATTTTTTTTACTTCATGTTGTGATTTGCGCCAGTGAGACGCAACTTCCAGTGGTAAACATGTCGATAAAGTAGGATGGAGCTTCTAGGGTTAGAATAGTCCTGCATGTTTTTGAACAATGAACTAGTCAAAATAGTTGATATATGAAGCGCCCAACAAACAATTTTATGTCAACTGCACACTTCTCTGTGCCAACACCAGAAAAGTACTGAGCCAACATCTTAGACATTGGCCCGACACTTCGCCAAAGTGGATTTCTTGTCAACACATAAAAGTGTACTAATTTCAGCTTTTCGCAAGTGGATACATATAAAATAGGAATGCGGAAGACCATGTCATTGCAAAAATAGACTTATCGTTGTTTAAGTAGTGTACACGTACATGATATACTGCCATGTAAATGCAAACAGTAACGGCTAACTAAACCTTTACCCTTTAACCCTTTAACCGCCGGTGCCGCATATATTCGGGTTTTAATTTTTTATTAGCACATTACCTACCACATTTTAAATATGTTAAAGATAAAATGTGACATCAACCAGCAAGATTTGAAAAGAGTTGACCTCCATTTTGTCAAATCTGAATAATTTTCACTCAATTGAAGTTGTGGATCGCGTCAGCGAGACACAACTTCAAGTGGATGAAAATTCAAATTGAAGAATTTGGCGGTTAAAGGGTTAAGCACGACTATAGTCGTTTTTGATCCATTTATTAGCAGATAAAATCACTGTTATTGGGAACGACATGATTGTTTAAACATCAAGATTTACACATTTTTGGTATCAAATTACCCAAACAGAGTAATTTTCATCTACGTGAAGTTGTGGGTTGCGGTAGCGAGACACAACTTGAAGTGGTTAAAAATTTAAATTATTTAATTTAGGGCTTTAATGGGGTTAATGCAGTGACTGCAGTCACAGACAACGGGAACACAGCCAGCATTCCCCAAATATGGGTCATATTTCAAATCATTAAAAAATACTGTGAGTTATCTGATTATATTTACGTGTTACGCTAAATTGGTGTTTATTAACTGATTTATTAATATTATTGGTATTTATGAGTTGCGTTGTAATTTGCCTAAAGCTGGACGCAATTTAACGCAAATTAAAGGCAGTTTGACAAGCGCAACTTATAGTGCCATGAGGGTTAAAATGGCGACGTATCTGCCACTTTGATCAGTGGTAGATACGCCTATTAACCCTTTAACCGCTGGTGTCGTCTATATTCGTTTTTTACATTTTTTTTATTAGCACATTACATTTCAGCTTTTAAACTTGTTAAAGATAAAACGTGACATCAATCAGCAAGATTTGACATTTGATGAGCTCCATTTTGTCAAATCTGAATAATTTTCACTCACTTGAAGTGGCGAGACACAACTTCAAGTGGGTGAAAATTACAATTAAATAATTTGGCGGCTAAAGGGTTAACCCTATTACCACTCTTTCTCGACCGTTTCATTCAATTCTCAGCTGTAAATGTCCGCAATTTCTACCCCGAGGTGAATGAAAATGTTGTAATTTAATCAACTATCCGAGTAAAACATCTCAAATGAAATCTGAGAAACTCTTTATTTTGATGGAAGATATATAATAGCATTTTAAGTTCTAAAAATAGTATTTAAAATATGTAATGTTGAGCATCAATGTGACAAGAATGATTAAATTGTTAAATTTCCACAGCACGATACCCCCCCCCCCCCCCCGTGGCTGTAAGATAGCTGTTGAAATATACTATTTTGCATTCAATCATTAAAATGTCATGTGGTGACTACGTGCGACAATAATACACAAGGGGTTATTATTCTCCATACTACAATTAGATATTCTTCTCATTAAAACGTCTGAAAAGCGGTTAGCCTGAGTCCTCAAAGGGTGTTGGACAGGTGTCGGGATCCCCGGGTGTCGGGATCCCGATCCATACTGTACCCGGAAACCTCTTTTTATTAGATTTTAAACCGTTCGCGGAAATCGCTGAGTGGGCGCGTGGCCCAGGGCCCGGCGGAGATAGCTCCCGGGAAAAACCTGCCAACGCCGGGCCAACGCCGAATTAGAGGCGCGGTGTTTTTGCACCCAGAAGTTGCTAATTTGTCTCTAAGTTGTGTCAACGTCCACGACGCTAGCCCAACACCGAAGCAATGCTGGGCCTGAGATGTTTGCACACTGTCTTACAGAGCCTTGAACTTACATTTTGTGGATCAGTTTAACCACATCCGTATAGCTCAAGTCCGAACAATCAATCAAAAGAGATACGTAAAAAGTTACAGCACACTCAGCAAAGTGATAGGTTTAAACGTAGATCACGGATGTCGACTATAGTGGCCTAGCCCAGCAAACAGGGCACATAGAACCAATGTTGACCTAATGTTGGGGCACCGTCTTCGACGGTGGCCCAACATTAGACCAACATTGATTCAATGTGCCGTGTTTGCTGGGCTAGTATTTTGTGTTTTTGTGGCCACTAATGTAACCAGTTTAAAAAAAAGTGAAACATGCCTTGAATATGTGCATTATTATTGCTGAACCCTCTGTACAATAAATTGCAAACACACAATAAAGTCTAATACAAATCATGTTAATAAAACCGTTGTCACCGACCAGTCCTCCGTGGAGTTATAAGATACACTATTAGATCGATGACACATTAAAAATAAAATTAATAAAATGCTAAGTAGTTATTAGCTATTATACATTACACATTAACAAAATAATAAATTTAAATAATACTTGCATTAAACGTTACAGTAAGACATTTTTATATGCAGATGATGACAAATTATGCAATAAATACGTTCAGACCGTAATAACAGACTCTGTGTGCGATAGAGTGTCTGTAATCATTGTCAGTCGTAAAGCTGTTCACCCAAAAATCCGGTGCACGGACGATCGATTGCGCAATAAATTAACATGTCATTGTTTGATCAATGCTTTTTATTTTATTTTATAATGACAGATTTAAATCTCATTTGAATAATGCCTTAACGTGGAAATTTAACGCCAGTCTTCATAGGTGAATTTATCATTTGAACAGGGTTACCCTGACTCACATTTATCATGAAATTGTTGATCTTAGCGTCCACTGGTTACCATGCAGTATACAGAACCACAACTTTTGCTGTGCTTCATCTCTGACGCTAGCCCATGTAATCACCTTGTTATTAGAAGGTCATATCTGCCACTTACGACCCTCTGATACCAAGGGGACCATGTAGTCGCGTCAAACTCGACTATTGTGACTCTGATATACAAATTCAAGGTGTTTTTATTCACCTGTAGTTCTGGGTCACAGTACAGAAACACACTTTATTTTCACAAAACACATCTTTGGAACAGGCTATTCTTATTTAGCATAAATAAGAAAGAATAAGAAAAAATATTTGGGCATAACTTTCACTTAAAAAAGCTTTTGGTTTCCAATATCCTTTTCCAAAAATGCGTCTTCAAATATAATATGAACTGTGAAATATCTTTGGGAGCAGAGCTTCAGATATTTTCACCATTTTGAAGATGAATTTCGTGGCGGTAAATGTTTTTTTCGAATCCAAGATGGGCCTACATTGAGGATCATATGTTGTGTGTTTCACTATACGCTCATCTAACCTAACCGTAAAAGAGACAGTGAATGATGTGTTTTTCTTTATCATCAGCCGAAAAGACTGCGCTCAGTGCCCCCGGATCCAAGGAATAAAAAGACAAACCATGTCTCAGCAAAAGTAAAGCCTAGAACCAGAAGCGTTTTAAAGTTGGGCCAGCGTCATAGACGGTGGACCAACATTAAAGCAACATTGGTTCAATACACTGTGCTTGCTGAGATGAGCCATGACTGTAAAACACAAGTCATCCCAGCAAAAACGAGACTTCAGCCAATGTTGATTGAAGATTGTGCCGACATCGCAAACCTTAGGCCAACATTGTAGCAGCAGTGCTAAAACCTCATGTGTTTGCTGGATACCAGTGTTGACTTAACGCTTAGCCAATGCCGCGGACATTGATTCAGCATTAGAACAATATTGTTTATCTGGGACATGTTTTTCAATGTGGGGTCAGCGTTAGCCCAAAATTAAACCAGCACAAGGACAATGGCTCATATAGGCTACTTAACGGGGTGACTGAAGTCCTCATGTAGCAAGGTTGATTATCACTGATGAAGACGCGATTGACCAGTTGACCACTGGCCAGTGGCAGGTCACGCAGATGACACAGTCGTGCTTCCGGACAGTGACAGTGATACATTCCCTAGAATTACGTGACGGTGTAATTTCAGGGTTTATTAGGCCACCATTTTAATTTATTTATTCTTATTTCACCTGAAATTGACTCGGCAAATGCCCTTTGAACACCACGCGGTTTAATGATGATCCACCGCCTGCAATGCAGGCATAACAAGAAACCAGCATTGGGTCAACGTCTCCAACACACATGGCTTATCAAAGATGACACAACATCTCGGGCCTCCACCCGAACAACAACAATAAATTCACATGGTGAATGGCCACCTCCAAGTCTTGACCAAACTGGTGTGGCTCAAAGCCAGATCAATTTGTGTTGTTGTTGTGGTTGTAGGCTCAAGTAAGCTATCTTGTCGCACTTATGCAAGATATTTTGAGCAAAACGGATTTAATTATTGATATACATGTATTACACTCCGGTATTTTACAAGAAATTGACATTTTCATTCACGTTGAAATTCACGTTCACTCAACGTCATAGAAAAGTAGGCAACATAGATGGGTGTTAAGCAGGTATTAAAGAGGGACAGAATCGCTGTCTTCCAATGGTTGTATCGTTTCACAACAAAAGGCTTATATCGCCCTTTATTTTTGCATTGTTGTGTCTGAGTTTGGTGCTATAGCGGGGAGCGTGTTTTTAATGTTTGATGAATGATTCCATATAGATCTACAGTCATTATACCAAACATAAATAATAGAGTACTCAATATCTATGATCATTACTAAGTAAAATAGGTATTTATTTAGTTGGCTACTTCTTTCTTCACTGTAGAAATGGCTTCAGCTGAATCAGCATTTCTTTACATTACACACAATTGCCCTTTTTTCCATCTCTCACTGGGAAACGCTTGGCTTGGTCAGTCAACCACTCTGGCCGCTTATCGTGGGGATGCAGCCTCTGTATCCGGAAGTAGGAGCGTGAGGCTTCCGCACGGGAAACAGAACACCACATTCATCCAACGCTGGTCCAGCGTTGAGTCAATGTCGCAGACGTTGCACAAACATTGGACAACAGCGTTGTCCATGAAAAATACTCGATCTCATAATTGGTACATCCACAAATCACGAGGTTTATTATATAGGTTTCTCATTGCCGTTCAGTTACACGCAGGCATTCAATTGCTTCTAGATTAACGGAAAATCGTTATTGAAAAACTTGATAATTTTCGGTATTTTATTCATCTCGAGAGTAAATAAGTACACGGCTCCTCTCATCCGCGGTACTTAAAAGTTTCGCCACAGCGCGAGAGAAGTACCCGCGAGCGGCTAGTAAGTACTCGGCGGGCTGACTAACTTCGATCGTTGACTAACTCAAGTTGAGAGAAAATGAATATAAGCAAAAGAATACTGATCGAGAACGGGATATCGTCGCTTTGAGACGAATTATCACACGTGCTCAGAACAACAGAGATCATGGTGCGATGATATTTATCTGGGAGTCCTTCCTTATGTTCTCGGAAACTGCCTCTCTGTATGATTTATTTTCAAATATTTCCAACTCACATATACGTATGGCTCTCATACTATTTAGTGCAGGCCTTATTGACATTGACACCTATTGACACTATTATTGACACTGGATTTCGTGCTGGATGATAATAACAAACATCGAGAACGGTGAGTACTCAATTATCGCCAAGCGCGATTATAGTCGTTTTTAATCTTTTTTGTTAGTCAATAAAATCACTTACATTCGAAATGAAAACATCGAGAACGGTGAGTATACTCAATTATCGCTAAACGCGATTATAGTCGTTTTTAATCTTTTTTAACCCTTTAACCGCCGGTGCCGAATATATTCGGATTTTCATGTTTTATTGGGACATTAATTACCATGTTTTAAACATGTTACAGATAAAATGTGGCATCAATCAGCAAGATTTGAAAAGAGTTGACCTCCATTTTGTCAAATCTGAATAATTTTCACTCACTTGAAGTTGTGGATCGCGTCAGCGAGACACAACTTCAAGTGGGTGAAAATTCAATTTGAATAATTTGGCGATTAAAGGGTTAATCAATAAAATCACTTATGTGCGAAATGGGTCTTTAGGAATCCAGGTTTTCAAATGTTTCTAAGTCTCAAATTAAACAAATATGAGTATTTTTTACCCACTTGAAGTTGTGTGTCGCAGTAGTCACATAATAAATGCATGATATCTTTGGGTTTTTAACATTGAGCATTGCGGATAAATAATTATTGAAATTAAAGGTGATCTATCACCCCTTATATAGTATGAATAATTTTGTGACAAATAAATCAAAGTTGCCACAAGATGGGGCGCAAGTGTTCCCTTATATGGGGTGATTGGCTATCATGTGACCCTCTCAGAGGTTCACATGACAGCCAATCACCCCATATAAGGACATAATTATTCATACCATATAAGGGGTGATAGATCACCTTTATTGTCCAAGTTTTAGGCATAATGCTCAAAAGATTAATACCGGAAATGTTTCCAATAGTTAAACACAATTTCCAATAATAAACACACGAATCTCCTATATGTTTCAAATTAAACACCAAACTAACACCTATTTGGTACAGATTATTATATAAACATATATAAATTACGTGTGGTAAAAAACAGAGTTTACTGTATTATGAAGACATATTTTTTTAGTGTACCGCTCCAATCAACCATTTTTCACCCTCCCCCCCCCCCCCCACTTGTCAGCGCCGCTGATACTCGCCCACTATACACCAATCATCACCGGATCCAGATGTGATTTCTGTATATGATTTCCTGGATCAGGAAACATCCCGGGATCCCGCCCTATCCCGAATTGTCGTGCCAGGCGTGGACTGGTCCCTGTGTTTGTTCACGTCTCACGTTCAAGTGATAATTTATCTGATTTTCAGGTCGCGGTTCGCTCGAGCGATCGAGCGATCGCTCGAGCGAACCGCAGCCTGAAAATCGGCGACGTGAAACCAAACCATACGAATTAGTATGTCAGTCCAACATGACTGTTTCATATTCGGAGAGTCGATGTTTAGAGATCATATTTATAGTTTCTAACGAGAGCGGTGTTGCAGCAATTAGTTTGACGTACTGTGGTATTATTGGGCATAATCGTCTGAAAATGGGGACTTCAATTCCGGTCAAATATGGCGCACTGAGGAGTTGTTGCGTCGTGTGATATTTTCGGGTGAGTGGAATATGGCAGCGCCTGTTAGTCAAAAACAGAGAGCGGTGCTTACACCACAAGGATCAAAAAATATTCCTGTCGAAGTCCACTATTTTCTGATTTCTAAACCTCCACCCATAGCGGTATTCCAAAGCAATTCTTACGCGTCAACTCGTCGATAATCAATATTGTAGGAGCCGTGAGTTCGAATTTTAAACCCTGTGTGTGGCCGCGGCAGTTACTCCTATATCATCTGCTCAATTCATCTCACCAAAATGAAATGAAATTGAAAAAATGGGGTTTTAGGTCACCTTTGTGCACATATAGGCTAAAATGAGATTCGAAATTTGAGCCTTGACGGTCTCAGGCTACATCTCGGTCACGACAGTTCCCCCAATATTGAATCATTGGAGTGAGCGGAGAAGAAACATGGTGTTTCTTTGAAACTTGAATGCCAGAGCGTGGTTTGAACCCGCGATCTCTGACTTTCCAAGCAGGCAGCTTTAACAACTGCACCAGGGCCCCTACCCTTCATCTTACTAAGAACTTGCTAGAGTCTATTTGTATAGATAAAGTTCTTGATCTCACCACCCTCAGAAGCTTCTATATTGGCCCAGCTCAGCTTGTACGTGCATAAAAGTGACCGAAGATCTCATTCATTCAATTTTAACCCTTTAACCACCGGTGCCGCATATATTCGGGTTTTCCCTTTTTATTAGCACATTATGTACCACCTTTTGAACATGTTAAAGATAAAATGTGACATCAATCAGCACTATTTGAAAACAGTTGACCTCCATTTTGTCAAATCTGAATAATTTTCACTCACTTGAAGTTGTGGATCGCGTCAGCGAGACACAACTTCGAGTGGGTGAGAATTCACATTGAATCATTTGGCGGTTAAAGGGTTAATCTAACAGGGATTTTCACGATTTTTTCACCAGCTGATATTTCTGCGTCCACGATGCGCTGAGCCTGTGTCGGATTAATGCTGGGCCAGCATCGCAGACGCTGGCCCAGCATTGGTCCGACGCAGGGTGGACGTCCGTGTCCTCTCGAGCTATGAGGAAGAAGTACCCTCAGCCGGGATCGGGATGATGGATGCATTCCGCCACGGATCACTTGGATCCAGACGCTTTCTGCTCAGTAAACATGACAAAGTGACACCCTGTCTGACTGCTCAAAAAATACAATTCTACTGAGATTAGGGAGGAATGATTTATAAACAAAATGAATGTTTATTTAAAGCTTGTTGTATTTGCATATTGCAGGCCTATAATGCCCCATGCAAAGTCGGAGATCGCGGGTTCGAACCTCACTCTGACATTCAAGTTTCAAAGAAACAACTTGTTTATTCCCCGTTCACTCGTAAAGATTAAATAATGTGATGAGCCTCCGTGACCGAGAGGTAGCGTGCTCGGCCTCAGACCGCGAGAGCTCGAATATTGTGGCTGGAGACAGTGTCATCTCATTCATCTTACCATCTACAGGATGTTCTCCTAGCCCATTTTAACCTATATGTGCACAAAGGTGGCCTATTCATCTACTCATGGTCAGACATGATGCGTATAAAGTCACAATGAAGTGTTTGTGTTTTGGCGATGTCACAATGTATTACGAGCTGAGTTCAAGTAAACAGCTACTGTCTTTTGGCTTTTGCGCGGCAGAATTGCAGTGCCTCCGTTTCATTAGTTTAATCCTCTCTGTAGTATTTAAAGAAGCATTTCTGCCACTTTGTAAGGCAGTAGGCCTAAATACGATCCTTTGACTATGAGCTGAAGATACGCAATCTCTCTGACCGACATGATTCTCACACACGTCAGTAACCACGGGGTCTCTGAAGATCTAGGTCAGGTCACACGACCCTGTAGGACAGCGACCTGGGTCGGCCTGATCTATTGACGTCGGCTGTTATCGCAGACCGTATCCGATCTGGAGCATGGATCCACAAAGACGCGACCTGTGTTGTTGGCTGGCCGGGATTTTTTCCCACACGAAAAAAAACTGGCCGCCGCACGCTTCGGTACACGATACGGGATCAGCTTCGCGGTGCGCTCATCGCGATAACTCGCGATAACCATGCAAGCTTCGCTAATCTGAAGACATCGTCTGTACGCCGCGCCAGAGTCGCCGGACGCTGGCACGGTGCAGAACAGGCGTCGTGTAAGACTCACGACTTCGAAATATTATTTAACTCATCTAAAAAAGGCCTACCTCAGCAGATACGAGACATTGTACCAATGCTGTTTTAATGTTGAAACATCGTCTGCGACGCTGGCCCAACATTAAAACAGCTTTCGTACAAAGTCTCGTGTTTTCTGGGACACAGGGTATCCGACGCTGGCTCATCGTATATAGCCGACGTCGCGAATCGTGAACACACGATCCTCCAAAAAGTATTCAATTCATGTGTTTAAAAAATATGTGTGCTGGCGTAGAGTAGACGTGGCGAGTCTTACACGATTTCGGTAGATTATTTAACTGAGTTGTTCAAAACTGTAGGCCTACACCACGACTCTGGCCCGGTTTAGAGTGGACATCTTGAGTCGTATCCCGGCAAACACAAGATGTTGAACCGATGTTGGTTTAATATTCGGTCAGCTACTCCCAACAATATTTCGTGTTGCTTGAATGTGAAAGGCGCAATGTCTCGTGCTGATATTTAAATGTGCATTGTTGGTTGGCAGATATTTTTCCGCGCGAAAGAAACTGGCAAACTGGCAAACTGGTTTTCTTAACCCTCACCCATTTGTGTGACGGTCCTATATCTGAATGCTCGCACTCTTTATCAGTTTTAAAATCGTTAGGTCTAGGCATTTTGAAAACTGTACACAGCTTAGCGTAAACATCCATGTCGAGAAATACGAAGTCTTTGGCGGAACGTAGATGTTTCGCAGTAAACAGAAGTCATTGACCGGGTCTATATACATGTAACATTCAAGCGACGCACGCGCTGTGTAAATTTTCACCAACTTGAAGTTGTGGGTCGCTACCGCGACCCACAACTTCAAATTGGTGAAAATTACTCAAATTTATCTGATATTCACTGGGATCAGGAGTTTAAAAACCCCGTAATCGGGATCCGTCAGAAGGACTCGGGTAAATTGGTGGCGACGGATCAGTACGCAAGTGCCCATAATCACCTGATCTTTCCCCGGGAGCCTATATTATCCCAGAAAGCCATGCGGCAAACACGGGACATGGATCGAATGTTAAATTAATGTTGGACCAGCATCGCAGACGATGGTTCAACATTGAACATCATTGGACCCATGTCTCGTGCTTTCTGGGCACTGTTTATTGTCTTTCTTGGAACAATAACAGGTTTTTCATTCGTGGTCTGTGACTACTCTTTTTCCTTCTGGAGGAACATTACAACATTACGACATATTTGTCCTAAACATTAACATTAGGCTATACCTATTACCACGGTTACGTAAAACAGTTACTGTATGACTAGTGGGGATTCCCAGCTAACAAAAGACGCTCACCCGATGCTGATAAATGTTAAGCCAGCGTCAAATCGCGGGACGGTGGCCCAACATTAACCCTTACAGTGCCGGAACCGACTTTAGTCGTCAGAATCCGTCTGTAGACGTCAGATTCTGGCGACTAAAGTCGGTCCCGGCACTGTAAAAGTGAAAATATTTATAATGGCCGCAGACCCATAACATAGGTATTCAAATGAATCGGAAAGAGCTAACTAAGACAGTTATGATGATTTCAAATTGAAAAAACCCCTTTGGTCTCCAAGGTGTCCATACAAATTCAGCGCTTTAAGGGTTAAATCAACATTGGGCAAATCATGGGCAAATCATGAGTTTGAACCGACATTGACCCAACCTTTGCTACCATCAATTTTCACCAACTGTGGCTTACCACACATAGCAATGAGAGTCGCAAAAATACGCTTACATCAGAAGAAAAATACTGACTCATAATGTTTATATATTTTCTCATCTTGGATTCATGGGACGTTTTTGTGAGTGATCTTGCGTTCAATGGGTTCGCCTGTATAATGACCGTCACTTATTCTATATGTAGAATGACACATATTATGTGTTATTCTACATGTTGAATAAGTGACGGTCATTTTCAATTCAGCATTTATGTAACAATTTTGCACCCAGAGTCAGATGATTCGAAATTACACCAATCGCAAAAGCTTTAAAGATTGATGAGATCGTATCATAATGAGATCAATAGAACACACTTATTGTCTTTCCATACTGTGGTGAATGAAGAGTTGCACATGGTGAGTAAGCATTTAACCCTTTAACTGCCAAATTATTCAAATTGAATTTTCACCCTCTTGAAGTTGTGTCTCGCTAACGCGACACACAACTTCAAGTGAGTAAAAATTATTCAGATTTAACAAAATAGAGGTCAACTCTTCTCAAATCTTGCTGGTTGATGTCACATTTTATCTTTAGCATATTTAAAATGTGGTACTTAATGTGCTATTAAAAAATAAAAACCCGAATATATGCGACACCGGCGGTTAAAGGGTTAAGCCATTGCTGAACCAGACGTTCAATGCTTACTTCAAAGGAAGTATCTACTACTGTTTGTCTTTTCGGGACAGTTCCGTGCTTAGTTCGTGGCGCTTCGTGGGACATCGCAACTTACAAATCTCTCGCACCATCTCCCAGTGCGAATCGTATTTAATTTCCGGATAAATTGCTAAATTTTCACTGTGAAAATATCACGTTATTTACCATGTTTACGGTACTTTTACAGGTAACACTTCCCCCCACCCCCCACACACACACACACACATCAGCACTGATCCAGGGGGGACTCACCTGTCAGACAGTTCTGGATTGAGACTGGTTAGGGCGCGCAGCTATGCCGACCGCGCGCGTGTGGTTTTTTTCACAAAATTAAAATTATGGTGTCAGGTTTTCGGTGATCGATCGGGCGGCACACAGTCCCACTCCCTTTAGTGCGACCGGGATTTGCCGAGTGGCCTACTGTACAGCGACCGTGGCGCCACACGGCGGCAGCGGGAAGCTATACGGAAGACGATTGTGTGTCCCAGCGATGATTTAGTGCTGGTCCGACGTCGCAAACGCCGATTAGGCCTACTACTATATCTTCATCGTCACCATAATCACGTACAGAGAAACTGTGTACACTGACTTTACATTGGCTTAATGTTAGCCCAACGTTTAGTGTATTCTCATTTACTTCACCTGTATTTACTTTATCTCTAAATGTAGGCCTACTATACGGTATCTATTGAAATAACATCACTTTGCGGCAATGAAAATGTTCATAATAAAAAATATAGTAAGGATCCCACGAGTCGATGCTGGCCCAACAGTAACCTATCATTGGTTTAACGTCTCGTTCTTGTTGGAGTATCACTATAATCTAACGCCAAATTGACCGTTTTTAAGGTGTTGTCCATAAAGACAACACGGGGTCAACAGTAGGCCTACCTAAACACACAATAATAAACAACATGCAATAATTTATTTGATAAGATCTGCGTAATCCAGATATAGATGAAGTACCAGGACAGCAATAATGTTTCCATGTGAATAAATAATAAGGTTTGTTTTTTCTTGTCTGGAAACATTATGCCAGCATCTTTCCTTTATGTCGTGGACAGAGGTAGATTTGTCAATACCAGTATGGAAACATCTACCATGACAAGATTCGATTATCTCGTTTGCACGTGATACTTTGTCAACAGTATATTCCCTGTCGTGTTTATAGTTAGTTCATAGTTGTTTTCATGCGGGCAACATATAGGGTAAATGGGGATAATATGAGCATAGTAGGAAATATGAATACTGGCTGGAGCATTTTCAATAATAACAGGAATTGGATAAAATTTTGGGTGTAAATTTAGGAGTGTTATGATGTCTTGACAAAGACATGACATTCCTTCAGTTTTTAGACAGTTTTCTGAAAAAGTAGTTCAATTATGACAAAATGAAATTTTGGGCTCGTTTTATTATGTCTCCCCCTCTGAAGAGGTGGGGACATGTTGGTTTATCACTGTCCGCCCAGTCTGTCCGCTCAGTTTGTGTCTGTGCGTTCTCTACGTCTGTATGTCCCATTCATTTCTGTGATTCTGTCCAGCGCTTTCTATTGTGCAGGCGGACAGACACGAGACTTTGACCCAATGTTGGGCTAATGTTGGCCCACCGTCTACGACGCTGAGCCAACATTAGCCCAGTATTGGGTTACCGTGTTCGTGGTCTCCATTGGGCTGGTTACCACCCCCTTCTACTAGGGTAATATGCGCATCCTGTTTCAATCTATTATGAGCATGGCGTTCATAATACCCCCATAACCTGATAACCAGATACTTAGGGGGGAAATGGTTTGCTCATCATACCTAAAACTTATTGTACAGTGGAATGAGAGGAAACCATCTCAGTCACTTATATTTAATGAAAAAACATATCGGGGACCTTAATGGCATTTGGGTCATATCAAGGTACATGAGAGCCACTGTTGGTAAACTGCTCATAAATATTACTCTTTAATTGAAAAATGTGCCTTTTTCTGGCAAAGTGCTCATATTACTCTATCATGTCTATTGTCAAATGGTAATTAATTGCTCATGCTCATACTCCCACACAGCACATGCTCATATTTTCCACATACATTGGTAATATGAACATGTTTTCGAAATTATGTTTTTTATT
The DNA here is from genome assembly GCA_964017125.1 of Flabesymbios commensalis. Classification (NCBI taxonomy): domain Eukaryota; kingdom Metazoa; phylum Annelida; class Polychaeta; order Terebellida; family Flabelligeridae; genus Flabesymbios; species Flabesymbios commensalis. The sequence goes on along the minus strand of OZ024913.1, from coordinate 47,078,600 downwards.
TAATTATTTAATTTTAATCAAATAAAGTCATTTTATATTATGAATTACTGCATAATTGTAAATTATGCATTAGATTACTTCAATTATTTGCCCAAAATAAGTCATTGAAGTTAAGGTGTTCATAATACCTCTCTTTATCCTACTTCTGCCCACGGCAAGAATTCAGTATCTCGTTTGCACGTGATCCTTTTTATTGTGGGACACAGTGGACACGTGGGATGTCTGATAAAAGCGTGTGAACAGATCAAGAAACACCCAGACAATCCCCGGCGCAGATTCTGCTTCGCTTCAAACACGTTTTCGAAAGATAGCGGTGCACGGATTTCTCGAGATCGTAGACAGGACCAGTGCACACATCGTCTGTCGAAACTCATTCGAAAAGAGCAGCATCGCCAGCGCTGCAATGCAAAGACAAACAGCAGTAGCTGCCTACTTTTCAAGTAAGCAGCTACTGCTGTTTGCCTTTGTACAACATAGAGGGATTCATATCGGGACGCGACCACTGAGACTTGTTTTGCTTATGTCATTTTCCTGCAACGGCGGTCAATCTGAAGACGATGGCCCATCGGCATTAGAAAGTGGCCCAACGCCAAATCTATGTTCAACCTGGACTCTTCTTCGGCTGGTTACTAGGCCTACCTGCCGATAGTAGCGGTCAATGCTGGACTTATGTTGTACCAACGTTGAATATGGTTGCCCAACAATACCGCAGTATTGGGTCATCGTGTCCTGTACCGGGCCTTCTGTCTCGCTTTTATCTGGACAAGCGCGCGATGTTCCAACTTGGGTTGCCTACAGAACTCGATACCCCTCCCCGTATCCCAAACAGCAGTAAAAGCTTGCATTTTTACATGCAGAGTAGATAGGCCTACACACACAGGCTGGCCTACACACACAGGCTGGCCCGGATTCGGTCCGGTTATGGCTCGGAACTCGGAGGTATACTGGGCTCAAATCGGATGTTTGTCATCGAGGTTGTGCATTAAGCAGTGCTCCAAACTGTTCAAATGCCTTGAGTGTGCAGTATGGTCTGTGGTATTGTACACTAAAAAAAACCCTTGAAGTCATTTGATAAGAGTATGTCATAGTCCTGACTTAGGGCTTCCTTCTGTCGCGATATTGCCATGATTGCCACTCTGGTTTAAGAGCTTCTAATGCAGCATGGCAGAATCTGATAGTCGATGGCTTAAGATTCAAATTCAAAATTACTACATTGTTTATCAGATTAGAAAAAAACAGGCGTAATGCATTTGAATATGAAAGCTGTCAGGGTTGTTTGTTTGTTTGTTTGTTTGTTTGTTTGTTTGTTTGTTTGTTTGTTTGTTTGTTTGTTTGTTTGTTTGTTTGTTTGTTTGTTTGTTTGTTTGTTTGTTTGTTTGTTTGTTTGTTTGTTTGTTTGTTTGTTTGTTTGTTTGTTTGTTTGTTTGTTTGTTTGTTTGTTTGTTTGTTTGTTTGTTTGTTTGTTTGTTTGTTTGTTTGTTTGTTTGTTTGTTTGTTTGTTTGTTTGTTTTTGCAAGGCAGTATTTGTATTGAATATATATAAAGTGATGGCCTCCTCAGTCAAGCCGCCATGTGGGTTTTTTAACCTTTAACCGCCGGTGCCGCATATATTCGGGTTTTCATCTTTTATTAGCACATTTAGTACCACATTTTAAACATGTTAAAGATAAAATGTGACATCAACCAGCAAGATTTGAGAAGAGTTGACCTCTATTTTGTCAAATCTGAATAATTTTCACTCACTTGAAGTTGTGGATCGCGTCAGCGAGACACAACTTCAAGTGGGTGAAAATTCAAATTGAATAATTTGGCGGTTAAAGGGTTACTGTGGTGACTGTGGTTGTATCGTGGAACGTGGTGTGTCATGAGCCTTCCTAGAATTGAATATTCAATTTCAACACGTTCAAAGGGCATGAGGCAATCCGTTTTGGAAGGAAGCAATGAGCAATGCTGTCGTGCAAAGCCGAAACATGAAAAGACCTTATCTTTTCAAGTAAGCTGATACTGCTTTTGGCTTTGCTGAGCTAAATGGCAATGACCTGACGGACCCCCGATGAGTCACGGTTTATGTTTAGCCTCCGCTGGTCAGTCTGCTGCTGGCGCTGCTGGTCAGTCTGCTACTGACCGACTATGAGTGGTACTTTCTGGACATCCCGTGAGAATTTGACCTGGCTCAATACTGTGCCAATGTCCAGAATCGTGGGCCAGAATTGAACCAATCCCATCGTCCATCGTGAGTAAACATGGTAGAGTAAGATTGTTTTGTTGGGCTGTTTATTTAGATCATGTTATAACTATTAACCCTTTAACCGCCAAATTATTCAACTTGAATTTTCACCCACTTGAAGATGTGTCTCGCTGACGCGATCCACAACTTCGAGTGAGTGAAAATTATTCAGATTTGACAAAATGGAGGTCAACTCTTTTCAAATCTTGCTGATTGATGTCACATTTTATCTTTAGCATATTTAAAATGTGGTACTTAATGTGCTAATAAAAAATGAAAACCCGAATATATGCAGCACCGGCGGTTGAAGGGTTAAATGAACGCATATGCCACTTTACAAAGTAGCAGATACGACCCTTCACTACCAAGATGGCGAGATGGTTTCAAAGATTTTCAAATAACATACCATAAAAAATTGAGTAAAGGTATATTTTATCAGACATCACAATATTATTTCACATAATATGTATAATTGCATTTCGTTTGGTTTTTAATTTATTGCTGCCAATAATATACTATTCATTCACTCCAATTAAATATAAACATATCACTCAATGATCAGCAACAGTGGATGTCCAGTCGTGGACCTCTGACAATTATTTGAGTTAAAATTTGGCAGACAGTGAGATAAAAAGAAAAAGTGTGAAAACGACGACTGATATTGGGAGCCCCCTCCATTGGACAGACATACAGAATATTGCGGGATTTTTCCATTCCCCGAGTTATGCCTTGGGACATGCTAGCCCGTCTTGTAGAAAACGTTGTCTTTATTGTGGGTCAGTTTGGAACCTGGACGGGAGAGACAAAAGAGGATCTCTTATCAGCGAGGCAAAGTGGATGATGGGCTACACCAAGGATTCTGCTGCCAGAAACAAGGCAGATGTTGGTGCAATGCTGGTTGAAAGCTGGACGAGCGTCAGAAACATTTCCCAGCATTTAGCCGGCATTGTGGAGCATGGCTTGTTTTCACCAGGGACTGGGATGTTCACCCACATGGTCAGGCCTGGACTGAACAAGGGTCTGCATGTGTGTCTATTTCTGACGAGTGGATCATCGTCGCGTTCAACGTCGCGTTCAGCACTCATAAGTGTAACGCGACGTTGAACGCGATGTTTACCCCCCCCCCCCCCTTGACACCGACCTGTTTCTTCTCATACTCACCTGGAGCTGTGAATTGTGTTAATTTACCACAATTCCCAATGTCCTTATTATATATAAAATATTCAAGAATAATATTTTAAATTAATGATTGTGACAAGTTACACCATTTTTAGACAAATTAATGTTATTTGAAATTATGCGATAACTACGAAATGAGAGTGTAAGAATCGTCTTGGATGCAGTCTATAGATTCCTGGGAGATAAATGGTGCAAAACTAGCCACCATTCAAAGGGAAAAACCCGTTTCAGTTCGAAGTATAGAGTGTACATTATACCAGTAAGAGAATGTGCATGTAACTGAATGTACATTTTCTAATCATGATATCGTTGCATCCATACAAAATCATCCCTCAAGTATTATTACTTGTTGGTATTAGGGTGATGAGGCGTAACGGACACAATGACAACTTTTGCAGTTTCGTCGAATTAAAAAGGGCTTGTAACGCTTGTCACGCTTTCTCACATTATTTTCGAGTCAAAAATACACAAGATTGTGAAGTGTTATTGGACGGTCACAATGTCACACCAAACACATATGTGACCCATCTGTACATAACGAGTCTTATGTCGGAAAAATAAAATATGGCGTTAATGGTACCATTGGATAACACAGAGCTGGAGCCTAAATATGACACCAAGAACATGAAATTATGTTAATCTGGAGCTGAGTTAGGATCATTTTAGTGACGCGAATGGGTCAATATTTTAAAAAATGCAAATAGAGAAAATTGGCTTTAAAGTCACGACACAAATTTGATTGTCAGCTCTTTATAGTATAAAAAATAGTTCCTTATGGCTAAACAGGATTTTTCGGCCAAACCTGGAAATTTTGTATCTATAGTTTTTAACGATTGATTTTTAGAGCCCAGGATGTCTACTTTCAGAATCAGCTGGGTGGACTTTGGTTAGCTTCGCGCGTTTTTAAAAAAATGGGTGAAATCCAAGATGGCCGCCAGCGGCCATGTTGAAAACAAATTAACAAAAAATCTGATAATCACACTCATGTGATATGTCATTTCATTCTCCACCCATAGATGTCGCTCAGGTCAACCCCCGCTTTCTCTCCGTAACCACACGCCATGTTTTGGCAGAAACTGCTCATTTTGAGCAGTTTTGTTGATATAACAACTGTAGGCTTATAAACACGCTTGAGTGTCCTAAATAAATATGGCAAATGTGAAATACCACTACTCCGCCACATAGGAGTTTCTATTGACAGAGAAATAGAAAAAAATCAAGGGATTACTTTTTCCGCCTACGCGCTGCTGTGACACAGTTCATGTTCATGTTTTTTCTGACAGAATTTGCAATCGAGTTTTAAATACTGACAAATACAAATTACTGAATGACATGCGAATTGTGCTGTCTCAATTTATCCATTTCTGACCAGAATAAATATTTCTTACCTGCGACAACTCTTAGATCAAATGAAATAGTAAAAAAAGATAAATCATGAGTCGAAGTGGACACCATGGTTATACGGATGGTTATTCAAAACTTGAAACTCACGTGGAAACGGCTGATAAATCTGATAAATCGCCATGCGTGCATACGACGATTTGAGCGTGTGGTATCTGGCCTTAAAATGATAATTCTAGGCTTTAAAACATCAAAAATTGTCAAAAAACAAAATTCGCTGTTATTGGCCCATATCATGCATATTGCCCATTTTCACAGCTTGTATGGAGCCGACATGCGACTCATTTCGTGCAGATGGGTCACATATTTGCCCATTGTTTGGTGAATGTTGCGCCGACGTCTTACATGTATACGGTGGGTCAACATCAAGCCAACAATAGGTCAATGTCAGCAGGCATGTGTGTCATTCTCAGTCACATATCGTTACCTTGGTACTAAAGGGTCGTATGTGTAACTTTACAAAGTGGCAAATAAGACCCTTTAACCCTTTAAGCCCTCATGATACATTAAAGCATCATCTTACATCCCTAAAAACTTAATTTTCCTACAACTACGGGTTTTAGAATGAAAATGTCCATGGAACTGGTTTACTAATACATGGTAATTTCCTTTAAGTTTTCACCCACTTCAAATCATCTTCATCCACTACAAGTAAAGAATTGCGACAGCAATTCGCGGCTTGTAGTGGATGAAGATGACAATGGTAAATTCAGGCTTGAAATGGTTAATACAAGGTGAAGATACACTGAGTGAATGTGGTGAATTTAGAATGTGACGATAGATAACAATGTTATTGATAACAATGTTATTGTTATCTATTATAATGATGGAGTTACTCCCTATGTTATTATACATCAAATACACACAGTTAATCTGTTTAACTAAAGTAGTGGATACATACGGCTTCAACACATTTGGCGTTAGTTTTGATTCAAATCAGCTGCTCATATAGTGCTAAGGCTCGAAGTCTGGTCTTTAACTGTGCATAGTAAAACTGTGCATAAGTCTTTGATCTGCTAACCTCGCCACATTCGTTCGATACACTATTATGTAAGGGGAATGTAATATAACAAGTATGCAATCATGTTAACATTGAAAGACTTTGCGCCACGACTTGAAAATCAACCTCCCCTAAAGCTTCCACGATACAGTTGTCATTGCTGACCTTGGCACCACGCGCAGATGGTGGGGGGTCATGGACAAGGGAGTGGTCACTCCTTGTCGGATGACCCACGGGTGTGGCCCTTCACACAGAAAAGCGGACCAATATTGGCTCAGTGCTGTACCAGCGTCTCTGACGCTGGCACAGCACTGAGCCAATGTCGGGCCAGTGTCAGAGTCAACTGTTCCATCCACAGGGTCTTCCATCATACAGGATGGCAAGCAGCTCGCCAGGCTCCGCCCCGCACTTCAAAGCTAAAGTCTTGATGTTGAGTGGTCCAAGTCTATCTGCCAGAGCAATTGCAGCCCATGCAAAGTTGACCCGATACTGGGTCACGGCCGGGCCAAAGCCCATGGCGTTGTACCGGTGAATGACCAACTTTAGTACGGTTACAAATTATTTCTCTAGATGCTCTGCTACAGAAAATAGCGATTTCAGCAGATTGTTGTTGTTACCAGATTTCCAGCTTTTTTAGCATGGACCCATACTTTATCCTTTTCTTGTCTGACTTCAAACTTCTTTCAACAATGAAGCAAAACAATTGCAATAAGCCAGACCTTGTTTTTTTGTGGAAATGAGGAAGAAATGAAGATGCGATGCAGAAGAACAATGAGAAAAATAACATTGAAAAAGACGAAGAAGAAGAAAAATATGACGAAATAAGAGCAAAAAGGACCCGAAAAAGTACAAAAAAAACGAGAATTATCGTTTTAAAATCAAAATACTACTAATACCATTTTCTCTAACAAAAATAAAAATAGGAAGATCAGCAGCAACAAGAACACCAGAAACAGAAAGAGGGAGACATAATAAAGATGTGGTCCAATAGCTTACTAAATCTGATATGATAAGTAAACAGTTATTGCTGTTTGACTGTGTACAGCAGTATACATCTAAAAGTACTGTCATGTGAAGCGAAACAGCAGTAATTGCTTATTTTTTAACTAAGCAATTGCTGTTGTTTGCCTTTGCGAATTTTTATTTAGCATTCCGTATTATTCTGCTGTTTCGAGCGACGCCAGGTCATCTTGTGGTTCCACAGATAACTATGCAGGGCAACCACAGGTATGGCTAGAATGGTGCGAAATTCGCGGAATTGAAAGTTACATATGCACCGCACCTGACCCTTTTCGTCCAGTACGACGCTTTCAAGCGTATTCGAACTGGTCTTCACAAAAAAATATGATATCTACTGGTGACGGATCCCACTAAAAAATAATATCTTAACTTTGTCTTATTTCAATCAGAAAAGTTGCGACGGGTTATAACTTTTCTAATTTCACTAGGGATGGGGCCCGACAGCTCAACTAATGGATGAAATGTAACAGGTTTAGTATGTTAAACGCATGATATTTTCTTCCATCTTGAAGCTGACAGTTTAGTCAGTATTTCCAGCTACAAGTGAGTGGACGTATTGTAGAGTAATGCAGTGCTAGAAATATGAACTTGTAGACCTATGTAAAGTAGAGAATCATTAAACGGCGATCAATTGGCAAAGTTTGTGAATTTTGGCGACAAAAGATGCAAGATGCAAGATGCGAACAGTTGACGACTAATTAACGAAATTTTCTTGACAAAAACTAGACAGAATCAGCAAAGAATCGGCGAATTCTGCGATCATTAATTTAGCGGAAAAAATGTGATTGCTTTGAGATCGTTTGGCAAACAATTGGCGAGCGTGGCGATCAATCGGCAAATTGGTAACAGTTTGGCAACTCTTTCGTGAACAAATGGCAAATGTGGCTATTATTATGTGAATATTCGGTGAACATTCAGCGAAACGGTCCCTAAATAGTCACCAATAAGTGGCAAACTGCTCGCATAATTCCCTAATTAATTGCCAGTTTTAGGTTTTTGGGGATAACTTGGCGAACAGTGGCGAGAAGTTGGCGTACATTTGGCGCATCTGGCGAATAGTTTGCCACAACTTGGTGAATATTGGATAAAACAGCAACTGGGGATCTGGGGTCAAAATGTCAGGATTACCGAATAGTCGCGGTGATTTTGAACATGTGCACTTCTAAACTTTCGAGAGAAAGTTTGGCGAACACGGAGACCGATTTGTGAACAAGGAGAACGTTTGGGGGAAACTTGGGGAGCGTTTTTAGAAGATTTGGGAAATTTCACAAATTTGGCATAAGGTCATCAACAGTTTGACGACGTGGAAGGTGCCTTCCCAGCAAACACAAGAGGTTGAACCAATTCTGGTTTAATATTGGCCCACCGTGTGCGACATTGGCCCAACAATAAATCAATATTGGTTCAACGTCTTGTGTTTGCTGGCTTTCCAGTAAACGTTGAATTAATGTTTTATTGTTAGACCAGCGTTGTACACGTTTGACCAACATTAAAACAACTTGTGATGCCTTTATCTCAACCAAGGGTTGTATTGTAACGAATACAATCTTTTTTCTACTTTGACCTACTTTGACTGAAAATGTTGGTATGAGATAAAAAGACAATACCATGGCTAAAGTTGTATCGTCCCGCACATCAGCCCTCCCTAGTTGTATTCTCCAGTGGGTCATGGGTCTTGTATCGCCCTAGACCTAGCCATGGCATAATCTCTAAGTATTTGCCGGGTTACCAGCCAACGACATTGACTGATATCCAACTTGGATACAGCATAATTATTATATGCCACCTTTTGCTCCATGAGAGCGAAACGCATCCCAGAAAACAAGAGACGTTGACCCACTGTTGGTTTATCGTCTGCGACCCTGGCCCAACATTAAAACGACATTGAGTCAACATCTCATGTTTGCTGGGATGCCGATTGACATAATGCTGCTTTAATGTTTACTGAAATAATCCGTGTGTTAACCCTGCTAGGCCCATATATAATACGTTTTCAATCAAGTTTTCAAATCAAGTGCAATACCTGTGGAATTGATGGAATATTTTGTTGTAGGTGCTCAGCTAACAAAACACTTCAATTGGGAGGACGTTTATTTATATATATATTTCCCTCATTTCCAGCTGCAAATTACGTCAGCAATTCCAGCTTTACATGAATAAAAATCTAAATAATTGAAAATACAACAGAACACGGGTTCACAATATAATAATTGTAGAGCTAGAATAATCAAACAGACAGCCGAATTAGTTCATCCAATGAAGTGTATCTCGGTACCGCTACCCACAATGCTCTGATCACTTTGCATGGGATTAAACAAGTTATTAATATTAAACAGACATTTTGATCACCTGTATAAGTACAAGGAGGTGATGTTTTTCTATAAATATTGGAAACAATTAAACACATGATGATTGTGTTACAGAAACATTATTTTTTATCTTCCCGCAACAAACTATATATTTGACCAATATTGTTTTAATGCTGATTGTTTTAATGCTGGGACACCGTCTGCAACCGTCTGCCCAACCTTAATACAACATTACGTTGGCGTCACGTGCTCGGATACGACTTGTGTTAAAATTGGGATGAACAGTGGTAAGCCGATAATACACTTGACTATGCGTATAACATCAAAATCAAGGTTCGAATCCATTTTACGGACTTTTGTTAATAATCATCTGGTGGTTCATCACAGCTCGCATGATGCACTTACCCAATGCTGGCTTGTGGTTGGGCTAGCGTGGCAAACGGTGGACCAACATTAAAAAAGCATTGAATATCATGCCGCCATTTTTCTAATTCATATTATGTATGGCGTGTAGCGACAGAACTAATCTCCGCCATTTTGGAAATGGAGACAACGAAACAGAATACAGAAGTTATTCACGCAAATACATGTACATGTAACTATAAGCAGCATTTCCATTACTTTCCAAGAGACCTATTCACTTCTGAAGTGAATGAATGACTGGATGAATGGGGCTTTGGGCCTCTTTTGATCGCATAACGGCTAAACTGGTCCGTCTAGTTGTCGTGAACAAATGTCTGTTTGTTCCCAGGTGGATAAAATAGCAGGAAACACCCGAAGCCAATAAAACTACCTGTTTCTGAAGCAAGCCAGAAAATGCGAGACGCCGACTAAACGCGGTCTCAAGGTTGGGCCAGCGTCCATGACATTGGTCGAACATTGAGACAGCGTTGGGAGCGGAGGTGCTGATTTATCGGCCCAATTAACAGCATCGTGCTGCCAGAAATATAACGCTTTTTCTTCCTTCTGGCGGGTTTATGTTTTAACAATTCGACCCATTCACCCCCCAGACTGTCTGTCTACTTACCTGCTCGCCCGTCTGCCCCGTCCAAGTCTACAAGTGTAGGCCTAAACGTATTAAGATGTGCTGGTTTTCCTTGTTTAGGGAAAGGAGCTGCGTCGTCGCGAGTATGCAGGCTCTGGTCTCACGCGTGACATCTGGTGGTACATCCTGGGGATAACACTCAGCGCCGGGACCGTCTTTAGACGTCAGAATCTGACGTCTGTGGACGTCAGATTATGACGTCTAAAGTCGGTGCCCGCACTGAAAGAATTACAAATATACAATGGCCGTAAACCCATAACATAGGTATTCAAATGAATCGTAAAGAGCCAACTAAGACATTTGAGGATGATTTCGAATTGAAAAAAAACCTTTGGTCTTCATGGGTCATACAAAAGCATTTCAGCGTTATAAGGGCTGAATTATAGACTTGAAATTTGTACCCACTTCAAGCTGTGTCTCGCTACCACGACCCACATTTTCAAGTAAGTAACAAATACTTACATGCCTACAATTGGACTCAAAACATAATGTGGAACTAGAAAATCTTATGCTCATTTCCCTGTCAAATTGTCCTATTTGAAGGACAAATAAAAAAGTAAAAAACAGCTTTAGGCGTTGTTAGCACATGACCCTTACCACACTGAAATATTTTTGTTTAAACCATGGAAACCAAAGGGTTTTTTTCAATTAGAAATTATGCTGAATGTCTTATAGTTAGCTCTTTCTGGTTCATTTGAATACCTATGTTATGGGTCTACGACGATTATAAATATTTTAATTCTTCCGGTATTGCTGGGTTCAAGCTCACTCTGTAGCAGTGTATGTAGCTGTCAGGAAATTAATAGTTCAAGTATAGCAAAATGTAATTAATTCGTAAATTGTGTGGAAGAAACATCGGTGCGTACAATATTGGGAGCGTACACAGATACCGTACAACGGTTGAAGCAGAAAGCTCTGATAGCAGCTCGTTTTCCAAAATGTCAAGCCGAGATCCAGAAAATGGAGCAGAAGTCCCGAGCGCGTGGAATCCGTTATTCACTCGTCACTTCAAAACATTATGCTTGCCCAATGTTGTCCTACATTTCGGCACATCTAAAAAACAGCATTACATTATAAGCATGACAGTTATGTGGTGCTGTCCAAAAACGTACAATATGGCTTTGAAAAGCTTTGCACGGCAGAATACCACTATGCCTAATCAATTCAAAGTTTTATTTTAGGACCTACTAGATAAATATAAGAGCATATTTATTGTTACGGGGTGTGAGTCTCCCCAAATAGGTCGCATTGCTCTCTCTTCCATCTGGAAGTGTCTACACTACTTCTCCTATGCAATGCTTAGCAGAAATTAACACATTTGCTCAGTCTTTGTCATGTCATGTCATCTTTGTCCGCATATCATCTAGCTCTACTTGACACTATCAGTGTCAAGTAGAGCTAAATGTATCCAAGTGGAAACATCTACCTCTACTTGACATGATCAGTGCCAAGTAGAGCTATATGTTTCCAAGTGGAAACATCTAGCTCTGCTTGACATGGTCAGTGCGTAGTGACCGCAGTGACGAGAGTGAACTTGCCGTTTTACCACAAAAGTATGGCCGTTGTCTGCGGAGTGGGACCTCAAAGGTGTGTGATGTTCATAAGAAAAAAATCGATTATATTGTATATAAATATATGTATCAAAATATATTTTGTATATATAAAATGATATGCCTATGTGACGATGACAAACGTTCTTATATATGTACATATGTATCATAACTGTACCGGTATATCACTGATTTTTGTATTTCTAAAATGATATATGCATAAGTATTTGAAAAAAGATGACTATAACTGTATTAGGTTTCCTTATGCATAATACCGTCCGAAATCACCGTACGAAAATATCGATATTAGAGCGGGGATAGTCATATAAAAGAGTACTCTGTTAAGGTTTTTTATACATCACACCGTCCGAAATCACCGTCCGAAATCACCGCCCGAAATCACCATTCTTAATTAGCGATATTAGTACCAAAATAGTGATATAAAAGACTACTAAGTTAGGCGTCTGAATTCACCGCACACCGTCCGAAATCACCGTCCGAATTCACCGCAGCGTCCGAATTCACCGCATACCGTCCGAAATCATCGTCCGATTTCACCGCACACCGTCCCAAATCACCGTCCGAAATCACCGATAGGCGTCCGAAATCACCAGGTCCGAAATGGTCGAGGTCCGAAATCACCGGCAGTCGGCTACAGACTGCTAAACGACCAGTATAGATACAGGGCAACAATCACAGTGGTAGTAACGTCGCTCGGTGGCTTCTGAGAAGCTGGGTCATTTGAGAGATCGTACTTACATCTGATTTGATTGGCTCTTGTGTGATGTGTTCATGATTTCGTACAACCGTCGCAGCATCGATAAGTCATGGTATGTCACATGTCATGACATGTCGCATTAGAAATTGAACTGATAAGAAAACGAAAACTGGACTAAGAGAATGGTCCAATTACAATGGTTTAATGCGAAACCAGAGTGACTGATGTTGCTCAAACAATAAATTAACAATTTGAACAACGCTCCTTGTGGTGGCAAGAGAAGAAGAGCCAAAGTGAACCATGCCAGAGGCCCAGTTCACAACACTAGGTCAGAAAGGTAGAATTTCGCCGGCGATCCTCAAATACCGTTAACAAGTGAAATTTGAGTGGGTTCCTTATCTTTGCGAAGGTGGAACTTTCACGACAGCAAAATTTAACGTGATACATAAAACGTAATAATAAATAAAAAGCATTCAACTATCTTAAGTTGAACGTACTTGACTGGACTGGACACTATACAGTGAATTCGTACACTTTTAACCACGCAAAATTACAGTAATTTAAAACGTATCTGCATTTCGGAAATAGAAACAACCGGGCTGCAGCCGCTGCAGCCGTGTTCGCTTCCGCAAAGCCAACGATCCTAAGGTTGTGATACTCTCTCCCGTTAGCCCAATAATGGGCCATCACGAGAGACGTCGGTCCATCCGTTTGCCAGCGTTAAACCGAGTTTGTTTTGTTTCCAGATGAAGGCGTCTTGGCAGTGATCGCACCAGGTACTGTTCACTGCATGCCCTGCAAATACTAAAGCCGATAACTGCTTACTTTTCAAGTAAGCAGTTACTGTTGTTTGCCTTTGTCTGCCTACAGAAGAGGCTCTGGTCAGCTGAGCCCAAACAGCTGTAGATTTGGTGTTTAACCCCTCAAGCTCCAAATGAAATAAGTCATTTTTTACAGCTTGTAGTTATTTCTCGACCCACAACTTCAAACGGGTATGTTCCATATGAGAACGTTTTGCTGATAAAGAGCAAATCAGACTCGTAAGAAGCGTTATTTGGTGCGACAAATAAAATATTACAAGCGGTTATAGTTGTTATTGGCATTCAAAGGGTTTGCTTAGAGAGAATGTATATGGTTGTTTCTTGACCATGTCGACAGCCGGACACAGCAGTTGATAAGCATGGTTTTGGTGAGGTGGTTACTTCAATGCCTCATTATCTAAATCATCAAAATGAACAGCCATTTATTTACTATTTTTCTTAAACAAAACCACTGAAATCCCAGCTCTGGCTCTGCCTGGCAACTCACTAAAACTACTATTATAAACAAACTGTCAAGATTAATTAATATTAGCATTACTCTACCATTCGTCTCCTCGAATCTAAAGGGTCTTATCTGCACTCTAATAAAATGAGACTCATTTGAGGGTTGTGATCACCCTCTAACAGTGAGGGTGTCGTATGTGTCACTCAAATGAGTGGCACATACATTGTTGACCCAGAGTTGTTTTAACATTAAAACAACTTTGGGATGTACGACACTCTGCCTGCTAGGGGGTCGATATATCGCCTAACTGGTTGAACACCGCGGGGTACTCCCGGGGAGGTCTATGGATTTATTTCATGAATTCGATCAGGACGATTACTTGACAAGTACGACTGCGTAAGGCTGGAAGCCTGCATCTTCAATACAGCAAGGCTTGACTCCGCGAGGCCGTCAGGACTGACCACCGAAGGATGCCAACTGCTACTAAATTCAGTGTCAAGGCAGGTGGACTAGTTCACTAGTTTAATAGTTTATTAGTTTTCAATGATTGTGCCCCGCTGCTGCCATTACAGTCACGGTCAAATGGTGGGTCTTATTGAAACATAGGAAAAATAGATATTATATTGTATGAAATACGCCTCATTGAATGATTCAAAACACTTTCCATATAGCCTTCAATTTCAAACATTAATGAAAATAAAACAGCCAATTAATATGTACTCCCTTTCTTCACACTTCGCGAGGCCCGAATGTTATAATAATAAACGTTTCTTCGAAAAATCTCAGGCTGTGCGTAATTGGTAACAAGAAAATATTTACCGTGATCCGAAGAAGCAAAACACCGCCGCCGAGAACGATACGGCTAAAGATCAGAAGGGCTGTGTTAAGAAAACGCCGCAGAAAAGTAACGCGTATCAGCATGATCAATCTGACACTTCTCTGGAGATTAAAAAAATACGCTTCAAGGAGCAGAGTAAAGGAACTGCAATCTGGAAAACGGTTGTCCTCACTGGACACCCTTTTCTGTAGTTTACTATATATAAAGCGATCCTTTGCTGCTGCATGCTACTAAGGATCTTCGTTGAAAGGCAAACGATACTGCCTTTTGACTTTGCAGAGCAGTATGCTATAGTGAAACGTTTTGACAGTGTCATCCGTACGTCATCCGCATCCGTAAATCTTCTGTATATTTCACGAACGTGAAATATACAGAAGATTTACGGATGCGGACACGCAGAGACGAGTGTTAGTACTGAACGATATCAACCCATTACGCATGCGTATTCGATATATGGATACAGACGAAAAGATGCGTGTCCAGTGATACGGTTCGTGTCCGGAAGGTGTACGTGTCCGTTAGAATCGTTTCTCTCCGCGATTAGGAAAGTGCACGCACGTACCATGAACGATTACCGTACGCAACACGCACTAAATTGAAACACTAATATAAACATATGACGGTTGTATGCATCTGCGCATGTATACACGGATCGGAAACGTATCGGACACGTAGGCCCACCCAATGTCATCGTAGCTGAATGAGAACAAGTTCGAGCTGTGCTAAATCATTTGAATAGCTTAAAGTTGGTCGTTGCCTCTCATTCCAGCGAACACAAGACGTTGATTTATTCAAGGACGTTCAAATACGTCCTTGATTTATCCCCCCCCCGTCTGTAATGCTGACCCGACAGAACCAGCACTGGTTCAGCGTGTCCTATTTGCATTATCCTTTTTTTTGAAAGGACATTCTCCAAGGTTGTGAGGTACCGTACTTGTTCCACCGGGACTCCTGTTCATTCGTCTGGAGCGTCCCGCCAGCCTGGCACGTTTCATTTCCAAAAGATCTTCATATTGTCACATTGAATTCACCGTGTTAGGATCACTTCGTATAATGACCCTTACACCTTTTAATTTCTATATGACAATTTATTATTTCAATCAGAAAATGAATCCAAACCAACGATGCAGCAAAGACATGCATCTATACGGAACAACTAGAGGGATCCACCACTTGCACAGATTATCTGACCGACAATTTGTTCGATTGCTACGGATTAGAGCGCCTGCTGTTTTGTGATGTACAGTATCCATATACTTTTTCGTCAATTGTGGAAAAGGTAGCATTCGAACAATAAAATTCGCGAATTCAAAGCGAGCATGCTATAAACAGAATCCAGTTTTATTTTTAAATGGCGTGTGGATGTACACTACTGTACCCCCTTTCACTTTTTTAAGGTTTTCATTCTCGTCATTTCATAAGAAAAAGTAAGATTAAAAAAAAATCGTAAATTTAAAAAAGACCTGAAATTGGCGGGGATAATGCTGTAGACCCGATATGAGCGATGACCCGCAACGTGATAAAGTGATGTGAGTGCAATCTGAAACACAAGACACCTGCAAAATCCTGTTTCTGAGAAATCTCTCAGACGGTACACTGCCTTATTGTGGGTTGATTGAGCTTACACACAAAACACGAGACAATGAATAAATGTCGCTGTAATGTTTGGACAGCGTCGTAGACGGTGGCCCAGCATTACAGCAACATTTATTCAATGTATCGTATTTGCTGGGAATTACACACTGGCGTATTGTATGCTATCATATTGACGTCAAGAAATAACCCAATTGTACCAGTTAAGTTTGCAGAAATCACATGCATCATTGCTTGAAAAAGCAGAATTCTGTTCCTCTTCTTCTTTTGGAAATGTTCGATACATGGATATGCCAGAGAGACGCCAGTCAACGCCGTGTGGACAGTGTCTTATAACCGGATAACTTACTGCTCTGCAAAGTCCAAAGGAAGGTAACTGTTTACTTGAAAAGTTACTGCCTTTTGGCTTTGCGCGGCAGCCTAGTTTGGTTTAGGGCAATCCTTTGGCATCAAATTTAGTAAAATTAGTATACGCTTACACATTTTTACCAATTCGAAGTTGTGAATCGCGGTACCGAGACACAATTTCAGGTCCGTAAAAAAATTCAATATCAGTTTATAGGTGACGTGCATGTAATTTATTCAATATCTGACGTAGTACCACTGACAATAGGAATGGGCGTGGTCGATTTTTAAACTATATTGAGCGAGACCATTTCTGTCTTTCAACATCGACCCCAACTGATGGTTTGCTGGCCTGAGAGGGTGTAACAGTATTGTAGGTGAAAAACACGGGGTGTTCATCAAACATTGGACCAACGTCTACATAGTCGACCCGGAATTGAACCAAAATTACAGCGACGTTGTCTACGCCCCGCGCATTTCGAGGTTTGAGGAAATAAAGCCATGTGTCTAGACTGGGATCGGGGCAAAAAAACGATAGCTTGCTAAAAATAGCAGAGAGCTGTGTGGTGGGCGGCCTGTTATAGACCAGTGTTTACATAGACAAGGATGTGTTGTCCGGGACCCAGCTGATCCGGATGATCCCGACACAACGCTGGGCCAACGTTGTGACGAGGTTGCTTACGAGAAAAAACTGATCCCGTTTTAAATGCTGGTCCAATGCCGGCCCAGTGTCTTAGACGTTAGCCCTGCGTTGATCCGGGACATATTTTCGTATCCACATCAGTGAGTACACCGGGATCGAAATAGTCAGCCTGCTAAAATGTAGTCTAATAAAATAATGGTCAACGATTCTGATGGTGGCCCAATACTGATGCAATCTTTCAATATATCTCCACCTTATAATAACCCTTACAGCGCGGGGATCGACTTTAGTCGTCAGAATCTGACGTCGATCCCTGCACTGTAAGAGTAAACATATATATAATGGCCGTAGACCCATAACATAGGTATTCAAAATAATCGGAAAGAGCTAACTAAGACATTTAGGATGATTTCAAATTGAAGAAACCCCTTTGGTCTCCATGGTTTTCATAAAACAATTCAGCGCTTCAAGTGTTAAAGGGTCGTATCTGCCACTTTGCAAAGTGGCAGATACGACTCTTTAATACAAAGGCGACGATTATCAGGGATGATGGGACTCCTCCGATTGGCGAGCACACATGCATGGCCACAAACGTCGTTTTATTTTTCACGCATTGAGGTTCTCAACTCCTCTTTTTTATTTTTCACATCTTGCGCTTCTCCGCCCTCTCCCTTTCAATACAACTGGAGAAAATAGTAGTATATATACTCGATTGTTTGGAAAAAAGTATGAATACTTCTATTTCATATGGTGAGAGGGGGGTGCAATCTCAGACCTGGATTATTCTAATGCTAAACATTCACAATATTGTCAAAATAAACCCCCAACTGACTAGTTGCATGATCCTTTATTCCGGGGTATTCTGATATAAACATAATAGCTGAATAAAATATAGAAATATTTCACTTACAAAATTATACACAAAAAGACAGCTGAGTTTATACCGCTGAGTTTAGTCGGCTAGGTATCAAATGGTGCCAAATGACCCTTAGTACACTTTAAGAGCCGTAATACAATACATGCAAGCATAATAATCAACATTGATAAACTTAATTATGAAATTTTATGTAAAAAATCGATTTTGTACGTGTACGGATGCTTTACTGCTATAATGTATACTGATGTCATACGGACGACATACTAGTAGCATACGGATAAAACACGGATGGAATAAGGGTGACATACGAATGACATACGGATATAGCCTACACATGAAAACGTCGCCTGAAGCTGTACTTTTTGCCTATTTGTAAAGTAAGCATAATTTGCTTTTTGCTTTCACAGGGCAGTATTGATGACACATTATGACATTTTATATTCATTGGGTTCGTAATTTTAGGGAAAATGGAATATGGTGCAAAATCAGAACAACTAGTATTTGGCCCTGTTGTACCCTGAATAATTAATTGACACTGACAAACTATCACGTGACGGAAATGATTAATCACAACTCGTCATTCTGTTGTTATTGAAATAAAGGTAAAATACCTTGCTTTGTTTTATAATAATGTATACAATTATGTATACGTATCTCCTTTTATGAACCGATCCATACTGTATATGGGCAGAAGATGAAGGATATAGAAGATGATGAAGGAACTGAAACATGCGAAACAAAATATTATAATTATAGAAAATATTATTCTAACTAGAGGAGGATGCTTTGTCATAAAAACACTACCTGAACACGGTTGTGCATCGAAAACATGCGCGTGCGAAAACGACGCACAGCACGCTTCAAAACGGCTTTCTGCTTCCATATTTTAATTGTCGTACTGGTCACGTACTAGTGTTACGAAAAATGCGATGCTGGTTTCGCCAACGACAAAATGCCAGTCCGCTGAGATGATTATTGTTTTTTATTCGTCATCCCGTGGTGTATGCAAGGGATACAGCTACATTCGTATGCCACTAGGGTGAATTTACTCGACGAGATCCTGTCAACAATTTTACCCCAAACGATTCTATAAAGTCTCTGTGATCGCAGTATACAAGCTTATCTTGACGAAACAAATACATAACCCATTTCTCCTGGGTCCCAACAATCCCTTTATTTAGACTGGTCCCAGCTAACAAGTTGCTAACACTAAGCCACAATATTGATTTGAAGTTGGCCCATCGTCTGCGACGGTTCAACAATAGTAAACCAACAATATCTGACTGCTGTGCACACGCAGAAATACTAAAGGGTGTATTTCCGACACAAGACGGTTTGTCAGCCCACGAGTGTTATGTGACGTTTTGTATCGACCAGTTTTTGTGCTTAACCTTAAGTCCTCCAGGATGTACAATTTTTCAAACTGTTCATTTGAGTAATTAGATAAGAGTCGAGCATAGTCCTAGCTGGCTTTAGTTTCACTTCTGACGCGATATTGCCAAAATGCGCAAAAAACTACGCGAAGCAGTAGTATTCACTCACTCCAAAATGTGTATTTATCTATAGGATTGTACAGTGGTGTCATCCTTGATATGCAACAGATTGTCTTATTCGACTCATTTGAAAATAGAATACAGCACCGAGGACAACTTGAAGAAAATATACCTTCTCGCCGGATGTTTCGCGACGTAAAGATTAGAAAAAGGACGAAGTCTTATCTTTCAGAAAATGATCCTTGCATTTTGTTTTTGCCTTAGTATTTTCGCACGGCAGTTTGTCCTTCTAGGCCTACTATATGATACCACTGTCACACATTTATATTCCTAAAGGCATAATCACCCAGTCTACAAAGCATTGACGATTGTTTATCATGGCTCGAGTCATCGAGTCACCCACTTTAACCATAAAACTGTAGGAGAGTTTTATGCTTTAACCATCAACTGCCGGTCCTGATCATATTTTTTTCCATTTATTATTAGCACATTGACAACCAGCCTTTGAACATGTCAAAGACAAAACGTGACATCAATCAGCAAGATGTCAAAATCGTAGGCCTCCATTTTGTCAAATTTTATTAATTTTCCCTCACTTGAAGTTGTGGATCGCGTCGACGAGGACACAACTTCAAGCGGGTGAAAATTCCAGTTCAATAATTTGGCGTTTAAAGGTTTAAATGGTTGACGTAATGGTTTCTATTAAACGCGCTCCCTCTTTTCCATGTAAATGTAACGTAAATATCCCCAAAAGAAACCACTTCGTATTGCTCCGTTTTGGTTTTTGAATCGAGGTAGGTACTACTACACTCCGCTATCCATATTTAGTGCTGGCCTTTATGGTCTAGTACATGTATTGTAAACGAGTACACTTGACCATGTTCACCTGTGGTAAAATCTCACTAAACAATTGCTGTTTGTTGTAAGCAAATTTTTCGTAGCTGAGTGTCCATTGTACGAATATAATATATTTTACTGAATATATATAGGCCATTGTGTACGATAGAACATACAGCATACTGTTCTAGTTTAGATAAATTTAAGCCAAGAGAGGAAACATAGCAGCTGCTGATTATTAATTAATTGAAATATTTGCAGCAGATATTCAATGTTCGAGACTATTTGTAATCTAACAGTCAAAGAATGTTAGGCATTTAGGGAAATAAAGTGTTATGTATACATTCAAGTAGATGGGCAGACTCAAGTGGTAGGCCCTATACCAGATAACGCGAGTCGACCCGATGTTTGTTTAATGTTGGACCACCGTCTGCGAAGCTGGCCCAACGTTAAACCAGCATCTACATCTGATGTTTACAGGAAAGGGCATGGATCTGGGATCTGACTCTGAATGACGTATATAAATAATATGATGTGGTCATTATGTGTACTCGTGTATAAATACAGGACTGTAACAGGAGTATTGGGCTCATCTAACAAAAAAACATGCAAGATAAAGCAGCATTCATGCAAAGACAAACAGCAGTAACTGCTTACTTGACAAGTAATCAGGTAATTAATTTATAATTTAATTAACATTATCAAATTTTAAAGCTGTTAAATAACAGTATCTAACTATTTTACAGAAAGTGTAAACATGTTGCTCAGAATTGATATCCAAAGCCGTGGTGAAATATTCAAGTAAATTTTGGTTTGTATTTGTGCATTGTTTTTTTTCTGCTATCAGAGTTCTCCCTTGTCCGCCAGTGGCGAAGATAAAAATATTAACCATCCGTTCACCTGTCCGTCACACGTACGGCTTCCAAATTTCAATTATGAATGTATTCCTTATCGGTACATCACCAGATTAAGTTTCAGGACTGATTCTACATTTGTCATGATGTCCGGTGGATATCTCTGAAACTGTTTTACAGTTATCTTATTCATAAAAGTAATCATGATTTAATAATAAGGCCTTTGTGTTGATCTGTTTATGGCTATCTTGATTTCAATCATATATAGGCCTATATTCGATGAATGGTTACCCCTGGTTCCACTTATATTGATCACGTTTGAACCATGAATGAAAAAATCTCCATTTCAAATTCGGATCGTAGCTAAGTTAAATGTCACAGAAAATGAATAGTATGCAATACAAATAACTTTCCAATGTATTTCCCATACGTATACTGAATCTGCTCACACAGATGCACAACACATTGTGGGCGGGTAGCCCTGGGCAAATCGTCACCGCGGTATCAAAGGGTGGCATCTGCCACTTTGCAAAGTGACAGATACCACCCTTTGATACCGAGGTGACTGTTACTGATATGTTTGAGCTGACCGCGGTGTGAAACAGTCGTCAAGGTCAGTCCTGATTGTGTTGTAATTTTAGCCAGGGCATAATAATTCATCCACGGACACTGATGTGTGTGTACCACTATCAAACGATGCTGGTCAAGGTTGTGTAAATAATGTGGTACAGTGTGTTATTAGTGCATCATAGTTCAGTGATATTGAAATTTGATGATAATTATGATCATGATCATGATGATATGATAACTTTTAGAGCGCCAGTAGATCTGTCAACAAGACAATCGGTGTTTAGTATTTAGTCCATCGTTAGAAAAAGAGTTTGTCACGTGACGATCTGCGGAAAAGCAGATTAACCCTTAAAGCGCTGAAATATGTTTGTATAAACCATAGAGACCAAACGGTTTTTTCAATTTTAAGTCATCATAAATGTCTTAATTGGCTCTTTACGCTTCATTTGAATACCTATGTTATGCGTCTACGGCAACTATATTTTTTAAATTCTGATAAGTGTGGGGACCGTTTTCATAGACTCAGATCCTGACGTTTAACCCTTTAAGCCCTCACGATGCATTAAAGTATCATTTGACATCCCTTAAAACAGACTTGATTTTCCTACAACAAAGGGTTTTATAACGAAAATTTTCCATGAAACTGCTTTTCCAATACATGACAATTTTCTTTAATTTTTAGACCACACTAAATCATCTGCATCCACTACAAGTCGAGAATTGCGACAGCAATTCGCGGCTTGTAGTGGATGAAGATGACAATGGTAAAGTCAGCCTTGAAAGGGTTAAAGACGGTCCCCGCACTAAAAGGGTTAAAGTGGTAATTTGAAGATGTTTGTTGCTAAGCTGTCTGAATATAAAACACA